>BMAW01039379.1:0-16423 GCA_019974015.1 Nephila pilipes | reverse complement strand
ATAGCCTCTTGAGTGGATAAAAAAAGATAATTGAAGAAAAAAAAAACCTTAACTGTTATGTAATGCTTGTTTCATTTTTGTTAACGTGGTTTTGGGAGCAACACGGCTGTTAGCGATGGACCTCATAATTTTTAACCTTGGTCAAGTGACGAGGACGACATCTGAACTGGTTCTCCCTGTTCTAACTTTCCCACCACGCCAACAAGAGGACTTTGGGCCTTGACAGATTTAACGTGTATCAGCCCTGGCTACACGGCGGGTCTTTAGTTGCATCAAGGCTACACTTAGTCACAAAAGTAAGTATGCAACTCATAGCTTAAGTGAAAAAGCTCTAGTTCTCAAATAAATATAAGAAAAATATTATTTTGGAGAGTGTTGTTTATAGCTTCTGATTCAAGTCGTAAAGTAATGAAAAATAAACCAAATCATTATATTTTAAAAACCTTTAAGAGTAATTTTGTTAACTACCAGTAGAAATTTAAATCACAAAAGTATGTATGCACTCTGAATTTTTGACTTTTAAATAGGCTGAATGAAACTTCTCGAGTGATTTTTCGTATTTCAGTGATAAGTTTAGCAGTTCTGCTACAAAGCTTGTAAGTTTGAGCTTTAAATACATCAACAATTCACCAATGCCTCCACGTGGAAAAGAATTATCCAAAGATCTAAGGGATGCAATGATAAAGCTCTATAAGGAAAGCAAGTCCCAAAGGCAAATCGCTAAAATCATAGGCAGAAGTCCTGCAACAGTGCAAAAAATCATTGAAAAGTTCCAGGCTGAGGGAAATACTCTAAACAAGCCAAGAACAGGACGACCGCCCATTTTGACGGATCGAGAAAGGCGAAATATTGTTGGAAATGTGAAAAAAAATCCGATGATTAGCGCACCAAAATTGACAACTGATGTGAAAAACAATTTTGCGAAGTCATGCAATCCTGAAACAATTCGCCGTGTGTTACGGAAGGAAGGATACCATGGTCGAAATATGCGAAGAAAACCATTTGTAAGCAAAGTGAATCGCAAAAAGAGAATAGATTTTGCAAAAGAAAATGTAAAGCAGGACACAAATTTTTGGAATTCCGTGATTTTTTCGGACGAAAGTAAATTCAACATCCACGGGTCAGATGGACACCAAAAAGTTTGGAGGAAAGCAAATGCAGCTCTAGAACCAAAGAACATGAGAGGAACTGTAAAACACGGTGGTGGTTCGATAATGGTTTGGGGTTGCATGGCAGCAACTGGAGTAGGAAATTTAGTTATAATCGACGGAATAATGAATCAATATAGCTATTTGAATATTTTAAAGAATAATCTAAGCCAAAGTGCTTCTAAATTGGGACTCGGTGGATCCTTCACTTTCCAACAAGATAATGATCCCAAACATACTGCTCGGGTTGTTCGGGAATGGCTGCTATATCACGTGCGAAAACAGCTAAAAACCCCACCGCAGTCACCTGATCTTAATCCCATTGAACACTTGTGGGATTATCTCGATCGCCAAATTAGAAAACAAGAGATCAAAACTAAGAATGATCTAAAAAAAGCCCTTTTGGAAGAGTTGCAGAAAATACCATCTTCTGTCACTCAAAATTTAGTAAAACCAGTGCCATCTAGATTGAGAGCTGTTATAAAGGCCAAAGGCTATCCAACAAATTACTAATTTTTTTGAAAAATTGTAAAATTTGCAATATTAATGTCTTTGTTTTTGTTTGCATACTTACTTTTGTGATGTAAATTACATCCTATTTTAAGTTAAGCTCATCTTGCTAATTAAATATTTGTACTTTTCAGATATTTTTCATTTTGTAATTAAGCTAGATTTTGCTGTAATCGAAATAAATCGTTAATTTGAAAACTCTAATATTGTATGTCTGTTTTTTTTCATAGGACATCATCACATACACTCTGCATACTTACTTTTGTGACTAAGTGTATGTAATGTTGTTAAAATTGTGAACTGTTTCTAATTTTATCATTACAGGTTTTGTTTATATTTTTCGAAGGTGTACAGATATCTTTCTCAACTCAGATTTAAGTAATGGAGTATAACACTTCATCGGCAACTGTGAATAAAATTAACATATAAATTATATTAGAAGCATTTTGCACATCGGTGTAGTCATTCACGTTTGCTTTCAACAGAAAAGAACTCGACTTTGAGTAATGTGTTGTAAAAATGGGAAGATCTTTTTCCCTTTGATATTTTGTTTAAATTATATTATCTTAGAAATTATTGAAAATAGAATCAAATTATACAAAATCTTAAGACAGACATTTTTTGCTCCAAGACATTCAAATTATTCCATCTTAATTTGTGCCTTTCTTGGCTTTTTTGGAGACCAAATGGTTTTAATATCGCAGCGAATTTCCATTATTTTGTATTTCTTTTTTAATTCTCTAATGTTTCTTTCTATTCCATATAAGTTCTTTGTTTAACACTAATTTGAGTAATATCTGAGCACATTTTTGATCAGGCTAACCATTTGTGGAAATAATTGTTGTTTTGACTTGGGGACCACTGACAAAAACCTTTACTAAAAAGTCTTTCATCTCCAGCGGAACACCAGTATTTCAGTTACTATAACTGGTTTATAAACTTATCATTATAGTTTAATTCACTTTATTATTTTCAATAATCTGAATTGAAGAGCAATGTAAAATTTTTTGTTTATTATACTTCTTTTAATTTGCTTGTCTCATTTCTTAAAATTTGAATTTGAGTTATTTTTCTTCTATGCCCTTTCATTGCTTTTTTTAATACTAATTTTATAAAGAATACTGAAAATAAAGAATGTAAATGCATTTGAGGACATTTCGTTCATTGTTTTATTTAATTGCATTAAAATTTTATTTTGAAAGCTTGCATTTTTTAAAGATTTCGTAAATAATAAGTAGAATTGTATTTGGGGTAAAAGCAGTTATCCATTTTATTGAAATTTCACAAACATCTTTTCATAACATTTTTCAGCTAGTATATTTTTAAATCTACCGATATATATGTTGTATTATTATTACTAATTTGTCAAAATATTTGCTATTTATAAATCCAATTTTCCTTCACGGTGGTTTGATATCATTAGAAAAATAATATATATGAATGTGTGTTTGTGCGGGAATGAATCAGCATGGGGGAGGGGGATGATTTTCCTTCCTAGAAATGTGAAAATTTAAGATTATTGTACTCCATATTAACCGTGTAACGTTGAACTATATCGCAATTTTCTCTTAACTAATCTTGGTGTTTGGTTTGGTTTATCAACGTGGCAACACAAAGGCCATTGGCGATGGATCTCGTAATTTTGAAACTTCTTATCTTGAGGACCTCTCTATTTGAGTCGTTGAAAATAAAACTTCGTCCCAATAAAACGAAACGTGATTCGTTCAGATTAGAAAGAAGTTATGAAGTGTGATGAACGGATTAGATAAATTACATTTACAAGCAGCGATGAAGTGAATAATAATGAGCTAGAGCACAGGAAGTTAATTAGTTGGTGTCCCATTGTTCTTAATCTAAGAAATTATCAGGAGAATTAAAAAGAGGCCGGAAGAGGGTTCAAGTATCGAACCCTCTCAGGTAGTTAATCTACACACTCAAACCCGAATGAGTTAGTAAGAGTTAATTTATAATATTTTAAATGTTAGTTCAAATGCGTTTGGGAATTAAATTACAGAGCAAGTAAAATTAACTTTTTAACTTTAATACTGAAGAAAGCGAATATGAATAAATTGATTAGTATTATTTCTGGGGTCTCAAACTATCTTCGTTGGATTATTTATTACTCTTTTGAATAGAGATTAATAATGACAAGCGAATATAATAACCAGGCATGCGTTGCGACGATCATTCATTAAATGTAATTAATTGACATTAATGTCCAATTAAATCGGCCTTTATGTGTGTGTGTGTGTCTGGATTATTATCGAAGTAACCAGTGTTAAGGTGACCTATTATTTAGAGATGTTTATTTCTTAAGACTGTAGATGTGTTTACAACTGAATATCACCTAAGACAATCGTATTGGACATTCCTTTCATAAATCTAATAGAATATCAAAATTCTCGCTTAGAGAGGTGAGGAAACTTGGAACGTGCGAACTGAGAAATCAGGAGTTATAGTCTGATTGTGCTTCATCAGTAACTCATTGTTCAATTTTTATGTAACATTATTTTCAACGGGGCTTCATAAATTAAGAGGAAGTGTGTATGTCTTTTGGAAAACAGTACAGCATCGATTGTTTGAATATCGATCAACAGGAAACATCGATTAACCTGAAACATTCCAATCGGAAAATTCAAATATCCGCATTTTGTAGACAAAAAACGAGAGAAGAAAAAAAAAAAAAAAAAAAAAAAAAAAATGAGTCGCATCTTTAAAGCAAAAGAATATTTTGATTTATTTTCCTAAGCACAGAGGCTTACTTTCTTCAGGAGCATCAGGAACCCGAGGAATGCTAGAGATCTCTTTCTTTCCCATTGGGTTTATTGTCGTTGGTAAACAGGGATTCCGGGATACTTTAGCGATCCTTTCCTATTTGTTTCAACCTTTCTCCTTGTCTTCTAATTTTTTCCTCAATATTTCCTCGGCTAGATCACAGGTATACATTGTTTGGTGCAGCATAGCCAAATTTGGCTCTTGCGTCCTAAACCTTTCACTCACTCACTCATCCCTTAATTGCAGACTTACTTGGATGACCATTTTGAGGCTAGTCAGTTTTTCCTGTGTTACTTACATTAATAATTTTTTTTATATGTGTGATACAAAATATGACGATGATTGCTCATTGGCGATCAACAAATCTGGTTTTTCACCTCTTCCGAAACCACCGGACATAATCCTTTGTTTTGGTTGGATAGCTGAATGTAACAAATTAGCTATTGGTGCTGAGCACTCCAATCAGAGTAGGAATCGATACCTGCGAAACTGGACATGATGCGGGGAAGTTCTTAGTTCCCAAGATAAATCGGATTTTAAAGGATTAAAGTTTTTGAGAAACAGATATGTTGCTTGCCCTTTCTCACGAAACCAGCTGTCTTTGATAAGGACCATGTCCGGATGTAAGGGGGACCACTAACGAGCTTACTAAGTGTGGTCGCCGCATACTCCCCCTCCAGTATCATAGGGATAATTCGAAATAATTAGGGAAGTGAGCATGACGGCCGGCTCACCACTTCTGCGGTTGATCGTTTTCGACCCCGAGGAGGGGGAAAGAGTTGTTTGACATTGGAGTGCTGGCGGCTATTTCGAATCCTGATCCACTGTATCCGAAAAAAAATTGACCGGTCACTTTTTGCTGCTCTTTAACCTACCAGACTAAAAGAGACATCTCTTGTAGCCTAGTTGGTAAAGGCGCAATAGGAAGTGATCTGTCAATTTTTCTTCGGACCCTGTGGTTCAGAGTTCGAAACAGACCCTGATACCCAAGTTCACAAAAATCTCTTCTCCTCTACGGAATCGAAACTATTGAACGCCGAATTCTGAACACATTTTCAAGCAAAAAAAAAAAAAAAAAAAAGACCACAGACTGCCATTATTCTAAACTGAGTAACAAAAATTAGTAATTCCATTATCTTGGGAATTTAATTTAGGTATACATACGGTCTTACAAGAACGGAAATACGAGAAATTCATTGTTACCAACTCATGACTCATTACTTAAGTCATTGTTCTTCCTGAAGGCGAAGTCAAATAATACTATATAATTTAACACAAACCTACGTTACGCAAAAAATTCATACCGATGCCGGAACTTATATTATGACTCAATTTATATTGATCCTTTAACTTGAGGTACACTTCTGGCTCCCATCCACCCGCCATTTTGATTTCGTGGACGTAATGTTAATTCTACGGAATTTCGACTACCGTTTTCACATGTTTACTGTTTGATCTATTTGAATGCAATAAAGTGCATCAGAGAACGCAAAAAATAATGAATACTACAGCGGAATTAAATTTCCCCCTCAGATTCTTAAAAATATTTTTACCCTTATTTTAATGATTCGTTTGTGAATCTTTCGGTCTTTAAGAATATTTTCAAAAATCGGAGAAAAAAATTAAGTTCCGCAGAAGCATTCATTATTTTTTTCTCTTTCAGATGCATTTTTTTGTATTCAAAAAGATGAAACAATAAAGACATGAGAATGAAAGTCGAAATTCCATAGGATCAACATTACGCCCACAAAATCGAAATTACCGGTAGACGGGAGCCTTAACTCATAGTTTAGTTACCATGGGCAACGACTACAGCGTGTTTACAGATTGTGCTATCAAAATTTTGATTATTGTTATACGTTTTTACTAAAAATCCGATTTAAATAACAAACATCGTAAATTTGCAAAAGCAATATACATGCTTAACTTATAAAATTTGGCTCTACAGTTTCCGTTTATAATTAACACAATGAAGAATTTTAGAGAGATGGTCTCTCTTTGGCTTTATAAATTATTAATGTATGCATAAGAATGTGGCTGTACTTACGTAAAAATGTATATTTCATACATAAAGCGATAGCATTACCAATGTCTTAGGCAATTCCAAAGAAGCTTTTTTTGGGCACAAAATTTCTCTATTTAGCATTCAGAAACCAACATTCCCCTTTTAATACATACAATTGATCGTTTTACCCCACTTCGCTTACTTTTTTCAAAAATCAGTAATTTACTTCAGATCAGAATAGTTTCAAGATACTCCATTATTTTCGGAACAGGGCATTTTTATTTAAATCCTGCTGTTTCTTGAACCTGTAAGCTTAACATTTAGTTAAAAAAAAATTCTATATATATGTAGAATTGGATTTTCTTCTCGAAATAGCTTTTAATTTACTCGTAAGCTTTAATCCTGTGTAGTAATAAGGCACAATGTTAAATCACACACACACACATTGTAGAATTAATCAAATTCTTCGGATATAGTTTAGTTTATATTAACGTCGCACTAGAAGCAACACGAGGGCTATTGGCGACGGACCTCGTAATTTTGAACCACGGTCAAGTGACGAGGACGACACCTGAGCTGGCACCCCCCTCTCCTAACATCCACACCACGCCAACGGGAGGACTTTGGACCCCGAACAGATTTAACGTGCATCAGCCCCGGCTACACGGCGGGTCTTTGGCAGCCAAGGATCGAACCCGCGACTGAACGAAAACTGCCGGCCGCTAGTCCACGACCTTGACCACTAGGCTACCGCGGCCCCTCAAATTCTTCGGAATCTTGCAGAATTCGAAATGTCAATTCTGCATAAAAGCAAGAATTTTTTTTCGTTCTCCCTTACTTATTCCTCTCTCCTTCTCTTTGTTCTCTCTCTCTCTCTTTTGCTAAGAGTTTTTGGCAAAACAAACTATTCATTAACTATGATGATGTGGGGATATTTTCAGTCCTGAAGACATATCGAAATGAATGACGTCATCGGTAATCTGACGCACGATCAGACTATGGCGTCTATTTCTGAAACTGAGTATATTTCCATCTTGATTTAATTAGAAACTTGATGAAGTTTTATACGCCGCAAAACGCATTAATTGTCAACACGACGATTTTAGTTTCCTTAGTAAGTCATTGTAATTTCCTTCAACATAAGTAAAATCGTATCGATCAATGAAATTTCCCTTCGTTATAAATTCTGTAGATTTTCGGTCAGATGTTAGATTCCTGACATAATAACGATTTCGCACTCGATTATTAATGGATTTCGGAGAATGAAAGCCTCTAAAAAGTTCTACAAATGATGATGCCTTAAGGCTCCGGTATATAATGATTTAGTGAACGTGATGTTAATCTTGTGGAATTTCCTCTATTGTCCCCAAATCTGTACTATTTGATCTATTTGAATGCAAAAAAAGGGTATCTGCAAGAACCAAAAATAATGAAGATTTCTTCTAAATTACTTTTTCTCCCCTATTCTTAAAAGAATTTTTGAATATTTTTAAAGACGGAAAGAACACAAACGAATCGTTAAAATAGGAAACAAAAATATTTTTTAAAAAGCGGGGGGAGAATATGATTCCGCTGTCACATCTTCATTATTTTTTTTCGACCGAATGCATTTTTTTTTTAATTTAAATAGACAGAATAGTAAAGAATTGAGGGCGGTAATAGAAATTCCATAGGATTAACATTATGGTCATGAAATCAAAATGGCCAGTGGACGGGAGCCTTAAAGAATTTGAATTGTACAAATCTATATATATATAAGCGAAATACCACTGACTGACTCATCACGATATCTCTAAAACTATACAACCGATTGACTTGAAATTTGGTACAGTTACTCATTTTGCGATGTAGACGCTCACTAAGAACGGATTTTACGGAATTCTAATCCAAAATGTAATTTTCATCCATTAATCTTTTTTTTATCCATTGCTTATGTCATTTTTGGCGACTTTATCGCTAAAAATGACATGACCGACGCCAAACGGAATATATTTTTTTTTATATGTATACTGTGTATTGCTACCAATTAAGTTTAATTGGCGAGATTTGCGAGTGCGAAATGGAAAATACCAAATAATTTAATATTGATGCGCTGATGGAGGATGGATTTATCACCAAATCCACCGCCACCACAATATCTTCCACCGCCAAGTCAAAGCATTTCAATGACCTTGCATTGTGAATTTTAAAAAGCTATACTATGGTAACCCCAGCTAACTTCCGCCCGCTTTGCTCAGCAATAATTTTTTATTGTTGTGGAACCTAGACATAAGTTTTAAATTCATGAGAAAAGTATTTTATTATTAATAATGATTGATAAATTACATTTGTAAATCTAAATGCAATCTTACGAAGATATTGAAGTTGGCTTTTAGCAAATGAATAATAATGGTATGTTATTCATGTCATTGATAAAAAAAAAAAATAAGTAGCTGTCAAAATATTTATTTTGATGTACGTATTAACTGTAACCTAATGTAAACATTATGCAAAAGTTTTGTTTTTGTATTCTGGCAATTTTTAGTTTTTGGAAATAAACGTTTTTGTTTTTTTAAAATGGCTGGATATTTTACTGTTTTCAGAATACAGAATTATTTTTAATGATATGATTTTTTAAGAGCAATTCTGTCTATTCAAATGCAGTTTTAGATATGCTGCTAGCGTAAGAGTTATCCCTTTGTAAAACCCTTTGTAAAAAGGATAACGCAATATGGGTGACTTTTTGCTAAAAATTTTTATTGTACTTTATCTTTTTGTAAGTATTTTTTGTTAAATAATTTGATTTTAAGAAAATAATTATATTTTTTAACTTGAAATGTATTTCATTGTAGGTTAATACAAATTGATTTTTCATATTTACTTTTCAGTTATAGTTTTTTATAATGGATGTTGAATATATTTGGATAGATGGAATACCTACTCCTTTCAAAGTTTTTAAAATTCTTGGCGACGAAGCATGTTTATTTTCGTCTCTGTCTTTGCTGGTGTTCGGTGACATATCGATGGCGTATAAAATGAGAAATATTATCGTTTCTCACATGTTTAACAACTGGTATCGGTTTAAATGCTACACTCAAATGCTATCTGGCGCTCCTTATAATACTAACGATTTACATTTTACCGTAAGATGTAAACCAAACACGTATGGATCTGTTTGCGAAATTATGGCGGTGGCATTTTCCTATCAGTTCGAAGTGTATCAAGGCGTCTGCCTAATAGCTTCTGTTGGTGAAACAATCCAGAGGGAAAAAAAGATTACGTTTTACGGGAAACTATAATCATGGACATTTTGATGTTTATATTGAAATAGTTGGATTAACAAATAGAAGTAAAGTTAATCTTGGTGATGATAATGTGAAACAAAATGAAGAAAATGTGTCATCTTTAGTGTTTCAGCCTCAAGAAAATGTATCTATGCTACTTTCAAAGACTCAATCAATATCTAACACTAATTTATCAAGTTCAAGTGAATCGATTATTAATGATATAATATATCTTCAATTAAATAAAGGTAAAAAAAAAGAGGAAAATATTCACAAATTCAATTAGATATGAACAAGTAAGACACGCTGCTGAAAGTATACTCAAAGTCATCTTGAAATACATAGAGAAGCTGCTTCAAAATTTACTAAAAGCCATCCTGAAGTACATAGAGCAGCAGTACGAAAATACTTTTCTAATAACCCCCCTGTGAATCAGGCAGCTGTAATTAAATGCAATGAAAAAAGATCAAAAGTTAAATTAGTGCCTTGGACTTCTAAAGCTTTGGTTTTAAATATATATAACAGATATTGACTATTCAAATGATAAAATTGCCAATATCGGAAAAATTTTGTCCTGTTTGTAGTGCCATGCTTTAAAATTGATAGAAGAACCTCCAGGAATGTGCTGCAGCGGTGATCAAGTCCAAATTCCTGCTATTAGATCCTATCCTGAACCTTTGAATAGTCTTCTTAACCATAAGGATCACCTTTCAGAACATTTTCTTTCTATAATTATTTTGAACCACGGTCAAGTGACGAGGACGACAACTGAGCTGGCACCCCCCTCTCCTAACATCCACACCACGGGAGGACATTGGGCCCCAACAGATTTAACGTGCATCAGCCTCGGCTACACGGCGGGTCTTTGGCGGCCAAGGATCGAACCGCGACTGAACGAAAACCGCCGGCCACGAATCCGAAACCTTTCCCACTAGGCTACCTAAAGATTGGTACGTCAATAATGTTGTTGCGTAATTTAAATCCTACTAAATTATGTAACAGCACCAGACTCAAAGCGAAAACTCTAAAAAAAAAAAAAACGTTATAGAAGCGATTCTTTTTACAGGAAAGTATGAGGGTGAAAATATATTCATTCCAAGAATACCATTAATTCCATCAGATTATCATTTTGAATTTAAGCGTTTGCAGTTTCCAGTTAGACTTTGCTTTGCGATGACTATCAATAAAGCACAAGGGCAGAGTTTAAAATTAGCTGGGGTAGATTTACAAAGTGTCTGTTATTCACATAGTCAGTTTTACATGGCGTGATCAAAAGTTAGTTCACGTGAAAATCTAATCAACCGTCAACCAGAAAAACGAACGATGAATGTTGTCTACAGAGATGTTTTAGAAATGTAGGCATATTATTTCATATTTTCTAATATTTAACTATTTCTAAAATTACAATAAGATAAAATAATAATGAATGTAATAATTAAGATAAATAAATTGATATAATAAAAAATAAAAATGTAGTTGTCACTCTCAAAAACTGCCATGCATTCAAAATAAAGACAATAGAAATGTAATACACAAAAAAAAAATTGTTTCAACAGGTTTAAAAAATAAAAAAAATATATAAAAAATGTATTTTTATTTTTATGTTGGCAATTTTTACATGGTTTTGGCCTACTGGAGCCCCGCCATGTAGAATAATGGGAACACATCGCACTACACAGTACCTCATCGGTGATGCGGAATTCTGTTCAACGACAGATTTACGGACTAAATTACATTTTCATTGATAAACTATTAACACTTAAATACTTTTTTTATATTTTTGAAAGTCGTGGATAACCATTATTACAGACAATCAATTTCTAAAATTTTTAAATTCAGATTATAATTAAATTGAAAAATTTCTTGATATTTTACGTATAGGTTCCAAAATATAATATTATCGTCTGCCCAGCGAAGCGGGCGGGTATCAGCTAGTACTATAATATGATCAAAAAAATTGCAATAGTTAATAGAAAAATGTGCAATATATGCATGATCAAATCGTCAAAATTATAATCCACAAAATATCAATCATAAACAAATTCATCATAACAATCAAAAAATCATACATTAATATTAATGCCTAAAAACTACATATTTAAAGAAATCAACAAAAAAACAAGGTAAAATTAATATAACTTATATAAAATTATTATGATTAATTCACATACTAACGTTAAAATTAAATTTAAAACAACAATCTATTAATTGACTGAAAAATTAAAAGAGAAAGCCAAGTGAAAGAAAAGCAAAATTAGTGTAATGAAAATAATGTAATTAATACTATTCCATATTTTGGAATGGAATAATGAGTTTATAACGTTATTACTGATCAAACCATTACACTTGAGTGAATTACATTATAATAAAATGTGGTAACAAACCAAAAATCAGCAAAATCAGAAAATTAACCATAGAAACGAAAAGAAAGTAAACACAGCGCCAATAAAATCAAATTTAAAAACCTAAAAACTGAACAATCATTCACACACACAGAACCGAAAAATTTCCAGACACGCCATATGTTCGAGTATATATATAGAAGGGGTATATTGATACACGATCGCACGCACTCACATGTGTGTGTGTAATGATTTAACTCTAATTAAATAATTTCTCTTAATAATAATTTACTTTTCTATTTTTCCCATTCTCTAATTCAAAAGTAAAGAGTTCATTTATATTTCCTGATCCAATTCCAAATTATCCTTTTAATAAGATGACACTTTCATAAAATTTGTTTAATCCACTTTTCCGTGGTCGTAAATCTGTCAGAAATAATCCCTACTAGACTTTCTGTCCGTAGCTAAGTCCTTAAGAATTCCTACTCCTATGACACGTGGTCTATGACATCTATTGTGGAAAATCCCTTCTGTAAAACGCAACACATGGCGAAAAAGCGCTCTCTTCTGTTATGAACTTTTCTGTTTCACATTTTTGTTTTATTCATATGGTCTTTCGGTTCGGCCTTGGTGGCCGAAGCCGTACTGTGTTCATCACAATGTAATGCGTTCCCTCTCATCTATCTCTACAAACAACAATAGTTACAACTTGGACTTAGTTTATTTAGATACTAATTTTTTTAGAAAATGTAAGTCATTATGTATGTTATGATCCTCCTGTTGCATCAATACATCTCTTCCGGTTTTTTTTATAGAGTGTACCATTTTTAAGAATTAAAATCCAAGAAAGATATTGATTTCAGGATCCTTGAATTTAATTAGATTAACATTACAGCAAATTTGTACAGAAAATTTGTTAAAGGAAAATCTTTTAAGTGATCGTCTCGTTTGAGTTCTGCTCAAGAAATGGCTATATCTGTTCGTTAATTCTTTTTCTTCTCATCAAAGTCATGCCGAAAAATTTCAGGATTTCGAGCTTTTGAAGAAGCTGGAGATTTATGAAACTTGGGCATTCTAAATAGTGTCAGATGAAGAAAGCTCTTATGCATTCTGTAACGTTAAAAATAGAATATCTATGTGGTAAAAAGTACTTGAAAATGCTTTTAATGCCCATGCCGACATGTTGGAACTTAAACACAGAACAGCCGTTTATAAGAAAGGTTGTCAAATGGGAAAAATGGTACAACTCCCCCCACATCGGAAAAACTTTTTCTCTAAAAAAAAGTCTATACCCCTTATTATTTTTAATTATTTTAATGACACTTTACATAGAAAAATCACCATTTTATCACATGTGAGTATTATAATATCTCCTGTGATGTATATTTAGAAGACTTTAAACTCTAAATTAAGTTTAGAATAATTTGCGAAAAGCAAGAGTGAATTCTTGTTAGAAATATTTCCAAGATTCAACAAAGAAGAAATTTGAACATGCTATTAAATGATAATTGAAAAATATAATAATAATAATAACAATATCAATAATATAGAATCAATAATACATATTCAGTTTCAGATATACATTTTAATAGAACTTTACGCAGGCATGTTCATTTCTTCATTGAACTTCAGCCTTTGCGGGGAATGAAAAATCCTGGCCTACATTAAGCCTAAAATAAATAACGCTGCAGTGCAATTAAAGATGTTTCCTCTGTCAAAAAATGTTATGTTCTTCGTAAATACAATGACTTCTTAAAATTTGAATTTACATTTACAAGTGAAAATGACAAAGCTATTCCCGAGTGTGGGGCATGTGGCTGTAAATTAACAAGCTGTACTATAGTTCCCAGCAAATTCCGTCACTAGTTCACTAATTATTTTTCACTTGCATCAAAAGACAAAAAGTTACTTTCAGAAATCCTTATCTGCGAGATATAAGAAAGTAAAGGTTCTTAAAATGCCTTTTAGCGTGTCTGAAAAAACAAAGATAACTTCTAATGAAGTGGCTGAATGAATTGCTCTTAAATTCAAGCCATATAAATATATAATGGCTGAAAGAATTGTATTATTTGCTTGTTGTAAAATTGTAAAACGAATGATTGTTAAATAATCAGAAATTCATATTTATACAATACCTCTTTCAAAGAATAGAATTCATCGCATGATAAAGATTTGTCCCGAAGCTTTGAAGAAAATACCACTAAATTTCCTGCAAATTTAAATATTGCTTTAAAATTCAACGAAACACAGAAAAAGATACAGAAAAATAATTTAAAAAAAAAAAGAGCTTTTAATTGCATTCGTTCGATTCATTAATGAAAACGTTAAAATTAATCAATTTTTATGTCGCCGTGAATTATCTGATTTCACAACATAAAATGGTATTTTCGGTGAAACTATTTCTGTTTGCAAGGAATTAAGATTTTGTGGAGTTTGTGCTTCGATATTTCATCAGATGGTGATCTTCCTATGACTGGATCTATAAAAAGAATTGCAGCTCATAAAAGGAAACATGATGCAGATGGATAATGGATAAGTTATCCATTATTTTTTGCATCGGGGAACACTCGTTACAATTACCATCAGAATCGAAAATAGGGTTGGAGTAATGTGTTACAAAAATCAAGAACATTCACAAAAGTCGTCTACTAAATCAATTCTGCCAGACTGGGGAGTCTAATTACGAATCATTGTTATTGCACACAGAAGTTGGTGGTTATTCAGAGGGAATGTTTTATCTCGCATGGTTGAATTAAAATAATATAATATATTTTTTTTAAAGTCAATTCCTACTTAGGTCAACAAATTTTTTTTTTATTTTAGTTACTTTTCATTAAATATTTACAATTAATATAAATATGTATATACATATGACAGAGTCACAATATTAAGTGGCAAAAGAAATTTTTTTTTCAGTGATCTACACGCTTCGTCACTGACGGTATTTATTCCTAAATTTATATCCTGCATAATATCTTATAAAAGAGAAATTTTTTATCCCATATGAAACTAAAATTAATTATTTGAAAATGAAATAAAAAAAATTTACGCTTCGACGAGATTCGATCCGAAGGCATGTAGATTCTACTCCGACGCTCTACCAACTTTGCCATTGCAAGACAAATGACATAGTAGAAGCATTGGCTTGTTTCTTAATTCATCCGGTAAATTAAATGATTGGAATGCAGTTCAGCCCAACCACCCTTGGCGACAGGAATTATTTGGCGGTATTTTGCCAAATGTGGTTACCCTAGTCTGTTTCTCCAACTTAACGTTCAGCCAAAAAAAAAAAAAAAATCGCCAAGTTTGAAAATTTTTGAAATCGCGCTAAGTGATTGGGCTAAACAGCATTTTCAGTAATTAAATTCAATTAAATTAATTGATATTTGAAGAAATTGTATTAACATCAAGTGTCATCCACTACAAGTTTAAAAAAGTGTATTTGAACCTCGAGTGGATGAATAAAAAGTATTTTATTAACGATTGATAATTTTAACAAGATATAAATATATATAGGGAGAGTCTGAACTAATAGTAGGAATTTAAAAAAAGAGATAAAAGGTATCTTTTGAACAAGATATTAATGATTTTTCTATATTTGTTGAATGGCAACATATGATGTGTTGAGCTAGCTTATTTATCTGATATTTTTGTTATTTTTAATAACATAAATACAAGTATACAAGGGACGAAAGAAAATATTTTAAGTTCCACCAACAAATTGATGAGATTTAAAAAATTACTTTATGAAAGAATAAAGCGCGAGGAGGTATTTTAGAAAAGATTGAGTCACTTACAAAAGACTATAGTAAAATAATTTATAAAATAATTATGGATCAGTTCATAATACTTGATATAAAAAATTTGTTATTTATACTTTCCAAATTAAAATTTCTTTTTTTGACTGGATTCACATTTTTTTCATCGGACCGTCAAATTTGACTGGGTTCGTTGGTGTATGAATTAACTTAGAAAAAAAGAGGAAGGACAAATTTCGGTATTTAATTTCAAAACATTCGAAAGAATTAATTTTAATTCGTTCTCAATCAATCTCACAATATATCAAAAACATTAAGTGTATTATTAAAGTTTTTCTCACCTTATTTGTGAGAATCTGGATTTTCGGCATTGACTGACATAAAAGCGGTAAAAAAAAAAGTTATATTAGAATCATGAAATGAGAATAAATAACAATTTTTAGGCCCATATATAAATAAAGTTATCAAATAATACCATGCTTAAATTTTGTATTACAAATGTAATTTGTAATTTACCATAAAATAAACTTTTTGTTTACTTCGTAATGGAAATTCATTTTATACTAAATTTTAAATTTTGCTGCATCAATTAATTAATAAAGTAAAATTCTTTTAAAGTTAT
>BMAW01039376.1:0-51506 GCA_019974015.1 Nephila pilipes | reverse complement strand
AAAAAAAAAAAAAAAAAAAAAAAAAAAAAAAATTACATATGTCGCTTTGGAACGACATTGATATAAACAAGTATTTTCATCAATGAAATCGATTAAAAGTAAATAAGTTATAAATAATTGATTCAAGTTTGACGAATTCTGTCTTTCCATGACGAATCCATGTCTTTCTGCTGCTCTCAGTAACAAAATTAGCACCAAACATGAAAAGACGAAACATTTCTTAACATCAATGTGACAAAAATTTCATTAATCGTAAGTAATGTTTATGTGCTGTAATAGATAATAATTAAATAATTTAAAAATGTTAATTGTTTCTATAAACAAACTTCTGTTAAAAAGGTTATTAAGCATCTGAAAAGGCCAGGGCTTCTTTTAGCAAGAAGAGAGAACAAGAAATCTAAGTTCCAAGCTGATCTCGCTCTCAGTTCCAACAAATTTTGTCCAGAGTTATCTTCACTCTGTGGCATCTAAAGCATCATCTGGCACCTAAAGCATCACTCTCTCGTATAGGTGATCATTTCCAGTTGTTGTAGATTGATACTTAAGCTACAATGGCTTTAATTAGTTAACTGAATGATTATGTTAGTCCCCCCCCCCAAGCATAGCAGATTATATCGTTATCTCTATTTACCTACACCTTACCATGAATGTCAAACGGTATAAAAAGTTTCAATTTATTTGGCGCATTAGAACTCGTCTGTAAAGAAATGGCGCATTGTATGCAAAAGGGTGATCACCTTTGCATTACACCATGTGTTCTTGATTTCATGCCCATGTCTTTCTGTCGACGCCCTTTTCTCAAATCAGCATGCCAGCGCATGTTAATTAATCACAGTATTTTTTTATTTACTTATGGTATAAAGTAGAACATTTTGAAAATGTCATGATTAGGTAATCTAAGAATTCTTTAGGCAGCTTTATTAGGATTTACTAACAGGCGCAAAATATCTCACCATTGTTACAAAGAAAAAAGACCCCCATAATAATTTTCGCAATTTCCACAGTAGTTGCGCAGAACTAATATCAATGTTGATGCCTTAAAAGGAACTAAATTATGATGTAAATGCATTAATTAATTAATTTAATTAACACATCTAATTAACTTTTAAAATGAATTTTCTCATTATTGGTGAAGATTTTTTTGTCATACAAATTGCCTCAATTTTAAAGTTCATAAGATTCTGCTTTGTAAATTTCAAAATTATGGGGGATTAAAAATATATCCTACAATATTAAATAAGTGTTTCAAACATTTAACGTTAATAAATATTTATACTCGAAGCTTTCAAAAATTTTCATACCAAACGATAAGTAATATTTTTACTATCCTAAAATCAATGAAAAGTTGTCAAAAGTAATATAATGACAAACAAGAATTATTAAATACAATTAAGAACACAGAACGAATTGTAATATGCTAAATATTTTTACATATTTATTCCAATATCTAAAAACCATTAAATAGGAATTTTTGAATGCATTTCTTCCTATAGCTCTAGAAATTTTTAATTTTGAAATTTTTATAGGTTATCTCGGAAACTTAGAGCTGTACAAAAAGTATAAGTCTTAATTATCGATCCCGCCATCAAGAGTTGTTAAGAAACGAAAATAGTTTGAATCGTTGGTGGTGAGGAACTACAGTATACAGTTCCCTAATAGTTTTCCTCCTAACACATCCAGTATTAATGATCGTATTCCAATCAAATTTGGAACAAAATCTGTTTTTATTATTTTCTACCAAATTTTTATGAAGGCCGTATTTCATTACGGAACAATTTTCTTAGAAGTAAATTAATTAAGTTAACTAAATTAATCAATTAATCCCTTAACAATGCTAATTTATTTCCTTTTAGGCCACTAGTAGGGATGTAAATTTTTTCCAGATGCAATAGGAATTTTGAGGGTGTCACATTGTTTAAACAAATGTTCCTTAGGAAGGAGTGAAAAAGCTTTCCCTTAAGAAACTATTTAGTTCAATTTATTACACTATATTCAGAAAGGGTGTCATTTATAGGCTCAATCATCTAGCTGGAGTTTGCTCCCAGCAACGTAATTCTTGATTACCATTGTTCTGTAGAAATCTCTAACATCTTAAGATTTAAGAATTTTTCATGCAGTTCATTACTTGTTTTTTATGTGATATATATGCAATAAAAACTTTTTTATAATGGAAAGTGTTAGCTAATTAAACTCAAATATATTAATTTCTCAGCTTTCTGTCAGATAACGAACAAAACAAATTCTAGAATTATAATAGCTCTTATTTGAAACCATGAGTAGTTAAAATTAAACTGCCAGATAAATTCACAAAAATTTGAACATTAAGAGATATTTATATATACAACAATAACTTTTTAATAGAAAACAATCACGAACCTGGTTTGATTGATGTCTGTTCATCATTCAAATATTCCAATTACTTTATGTGGAAAAATTTTAATTCCTAATTCAACGATCAAGAAATCGATTGAATGCTTAGTAACTTTTACTTCGAAGCAACACAAGGGATACTGATTACGGACTTCGTAATTTTGAACCTCACTCAGGTAACGAGGGTGAAACCTGAGCTAGTGCTTTTCTTTGAAAACTTTCACATTATGGCACCGGGAAGGTTAGAGCTGTGGCATGTTTACGTGCATCAGCTCTTCTACACAACAGCCCTTTAGAGGTACTTGACTCGACAAAAATAATACTTATCGCAAGATCGCGACCTTGACCACTCGGCTACCGTGGTCACACTAATCAAAAAATATTACATGAGGTAAGAGAGCATACTATTAAATATCAAGAAAATTCGTGATTATATTTCGACTAATTATTGAAGGGAATTGGGAAGTGAAATAGTCTGAATTTTTATTTATAAACGTTGTAAATAAATTTTTATCTTTAGAATGTTGTTTTAATTAAGTAGAAATAATGATCTGACCCATTTCATGCAATCCTTTTTATTTGCGTAATAATCAGCAATAACAGTTTGCAGTTTTAAATTTCTATTTTCCCTTTTTTTCACATTATTTTTGTCGTCTTTTATTATTACTTATATTATCAAAGCATAATTTATTCTTATATCAACACAGAATGTTTGTATTTCTAATAATGTAATTGCAATAATGATGTCTATACTCACATTATTATATTTTGATTTGAATATTTCCTCTGTAACTTTCAATGTTTTAATTGGATATACAATGATGGTTATGTATGATCCTATTAGCTATGAGGATTATACAGCGACGATTTAGATACGACTAAAATACAGTGATGATTTAGGTTTTAATGTCTAATAGCTTTATAGTCTGAAAATCTGGTTCTGATTGAATAATCTTAAATAGAAATTTTAACGATTGATGGCCTTCACAATGCAAATGGTTCATTTATATACAATGTGAAAGTTTTGTTTAGTCAATTTTAATGTAAATATTAGATCTGATATGCAAATCAACATATATTCATAAAGGATATTAAATACTATGCATTCGTTTCTTTTATTTTACACCACTATTTCAATCACTATGTTTTTTGTAATTTGAAAATTTAGTCCTTCAGTTCTTACGAAACATCGAGGAAAATAAACGAGACTGAAATAATTATTTATAAATAGTTTTTAGATATTTCCTAATCCTCTTAAATCAAATAAATAATACGATTCCTTAATACGATGATCCTTAAATAAGTACAATTGTCTTTGAAAATTAACCTATATTAATGAAAAAAAATGTTTGCATATGTGTGCCGGGATAGCGTAACACTAAGACGGAAAGGCCTGTACGGACGAAAGTTGGTACGCTCAACTTTCGGGTAATAATGATGTGTCTTCAAAAGGATCTTTTTTTAAAAAATTATCTTTAGATGTTTTCAAATTCATTTTTTAAGTGTTCGTTAAAGAAGATTTGGGCTCCATACACGTAGCTCTCGTCTATTATGCAGTCTATTACATTAACATAGTGTCCTGGTCTATTTCTTTTGTGAAGCCTTTGAAAATCATTATATTTATTCATTTATTTGTTCTTTATAACAGAATGCAGCTTGTAGGATATTTCTATATTTATTTGTCTGTTCTTTATAGTAGATTTATAATTTTCTTTTGGATGAATCATTTAATAATTATATCCAATTAGTAATGAAACTTCTTACGTTTTGCTTTTTATCTGCTTCCTCCCCAATCCTATTAAACGATATCTTCGCAAAAGGCTCAATATTTTTACTACAGAATATTTGATAATGGTAATACTACCATTCAATAATCTCTACTTATTCTTCAAACCCCAAAATTACACACTCCGAAATACTCTTTTAAATTCTTTTATTACATAGCTAATGCCGTATACTCTTTTTCTCTGTTCTGTAGCAAGCTATAACTATAATGGTTTAAATTCTCTAATTAGAAATTTATAGTCTCAAGATCTGGTACCTAACTCGTACTGTGTCCACTGTACATTTAAATTTTCATTTGTTTCGAACCAATATATTTCCGTTTTCGTTTGCTTCTCTAAATTAGATTGATATTTTTAAAATAATTTTTTTCATGTTTTAAAAACTACTTAAATGCTTTATTTAAAAAAATAATATTTTTCTCATTAAAGTCATACATTTGGTTTTTCTATGTTATCCGCTAAATCATTTTTACTTTGGAGGCTTATTTTCTGATAAATGAAAATTATTCTAAAGTTTAATTTTTGGATATGTCGTCCTGCACTAAATTGGACGCGGGCCCTCATTAAAATACTTAACGTTTACAAACTAAATGTTGAGGTTTACTTAGAATTCTCTATGCGAAGAGCTGTTACTGCAGTTAGTCTGATATATTGGTTCAGTGTTGTAAAGGAACATAATATCTTCTGATAATTGAGGCTTGAGTTTTTTGTAGGTTTTTGTTGTGTTGTAACTCCTCTCTCTATTAATTCCTTCAGTGGTCAGTAACAAGCTGCTTTAGAGAATCATTAAATACACAGTCAAATGAAGGGAAAGTATTTCACAGGGATTGATGCTTATAAGAAGGAGTTTTATTTTAAATATTTACTAAGCGCAGAATGGGAACACCAACTTGTCTGATATATTGTTTCATTGTTATAAAGCTACATAATAGCTAGTTGTTATTTGATGTTTAAGGTTTTTTTGTAGGTTCTTACTGTTTTGCAATGTCTCTTTATTAATTCCTTCCGAGGTAATTAGAGAGCATATTTAGAAAGTCATGAAAGTATAAAGTCAAATGGAAAGAAAAGCAATCACAAAAAGTAAAACTTACTAGCTAGATTTTGAGTTTCATTTTTAATCTCTATGCGAAAAACGGATATTTCAGCTGGTACCTGTATATGTTATCTTATGACATTGAAGCTTTTGTTTTTCGCAGGATTTTAAGCGAAGTAAAGCTTCTTTATTAATTCCTTCAACTTCCACTTCTAAGCCTATTTAGAAAATCATAAAGTACACAGTCGATAGAAGAAAAAAGTATTTCGAGAAGAATAATGTTTATTAGTTTGATTTTGAGATTTATTTTAAATACTCATTATGAAAGAAGGCGTACTCCAAGCAGTCAGATATATTGATTCATGAAAGGAACATACTATATCGAGACAATTGATGCTTACGTATTTTGTAGGTTGTTTGTTGCGTATTTTGTAGGTTGTTGCACACCTGTCCATGAATTCATGCTTGTGATAATCAGCAAGCTTATTCAAAGAATACCATATTGCCCAATCTAATGAAGATAAAGTCTTTCACAAAGAATAATCAAATTATTTTATTCTGAGGAATTAATAATCACTATTTCATCTTTAGCCTACTTTATCTGTGGCCATTTCTACAAGATGAGTCTGATTTAATGCTTAAATAAAACAAAGATAATTTTCTCTCCAATCCTATCAAGTTCAATGACTTAGACGAATTCTATACGACAGTTAAAGTAACTAATCCCTTGTAGATTCTTATTGGACTCCTTCCAAAGGCTGCTTGATTAACGCAGGTCTAACACTGATGTTTCAGTTGATAAATTCAGTTCATTAGTTTTATCACGCACAAAGCTGCCAGCTTCAGAATTAAACACTTCACTGCTGATATAGACTTCCTCGATTTTATACATTACATTTTACTAAATCTTATTTACAAATGACCTGTTACAATTATTAGAAGGAATTTTTTACTTCCATCAACATCATAAAGGGGATCCCCAAAAGAAAGTTTTATTTCAAGGGAAAAAAAACTCGATAGAGCCGACATCATAATGTGATAATTGTCGTATAAATATGTAATTTATATATCATGGAATGGCAACAAACAGAAAACTACTTTGAACTTCTTCTGTTCTTGAAATAAATATTGTGAAATTGTGAGAACTTGAAATAAATGCATTTCTTCTTAAAGCAAGTATTTCAAGCCATTAAAGGAGATATTTTAAATTAAAAGTTTCGAATTAGATAAAAAAAGTTATAAATAGTTTTAAATGCTAGACAATACTATATACTTTTAATATTTAGATGTCTTTACCTAATGTATATGTGAAATTTTTTAATTGTTTTTATGCTAGCGCATTTTGTGCATGGCAGAATAAATAGAATAATTAAAACTAAAAGGAATACATTTGGTAGCTTTATTCAGATAAAAACTATTTTATTTTCAATTTTTTATTTCTTGTTCAATTTTTTATCAAATGATTCCACCAATTAGTCCTTTTTGTAAAATGGTAAAGACGACAAACATCTAAAATTCATTATTTGACCCTTAAAAAGTTTAAGCATTCGAAATATTTACAGTACTTTTCTTGTCATTATAAGCAGAAAAAAAATCTTGTGTTTATTACACCCCTCCTCTCCCCGTCTTACAATTAAGATGTTTGCAGATGGTTTAACTTTTTACCTCCGGTATTTTCTTAAGACAAGCAGAAAAATTAGCTTTTCTCTAAATAAAAAGGTTTTTTTTAATAAGAATTAACATAAGCAAAATTATTCACTTGGATTAAAATAAATGCATGAAACCCTTTTCAGTTTTCTTTTACATGTCGCTAAAATTCGAATAAATTGTCTTAAGTTTTTCTTCGTTAAAAATTTAAAGGAAAAAATCTTGTTCAAAGATTGTTCAGGACTTAGTAAACTGTGTTTAAAATACTTTTTTAGGAAATGTAATTTCTCTTAAAGGATACCTTGATCAATTATACGAAAAATAAACAATTTTTAAACAAATTTTCTGGAATTCTATTTTATTTTTTTACACAGCTTTTCTTAAAACTTCAATTCTTGTTAAGTGTTTTGAAATTTCTTTAACTATTTTCTGTTATATCTCCTTCCTATCTTATTAACGTCTTCAAAGTCTCTTAGTTTATTTTCGGTCGGCAGAAGAAAGAATAAAAGCGTCAAACTGAATTTTTTTCGGGATAATCTTCTTAGTGGTGGAGATTGGAGTGAAAAATACGATACCATTCAGTCAGGTCTCAAAATTTTGAAAATGGCGACTGAAGTTAATGTCAGTTTCGTATTGTTCGTTAGTGATTAATGAAGAAGTGTATGTGTGTGTGATGTGTGTGATGATGTTGCAACTGAAGAGTGCTGTCCGAAAAGTTCTCGACTTCGACAAGTTTTCGTGTCTGGTGATCAAAAGAGCTTTTCAAACATGTCAGTGACTTACACCAAATGTTGGTGGCGGAAAACAGCGGAACAAAGATTAGTGATGGTTTCTCTGAGGGTGTTTCAAGTTTTCTAGTATTTGATGACATTAAATACGTTAGAATATTATAAATATTTTTATTTTCATTTAAAGTAAGGTAATTATTTAAAATTACAAGTTCGCGCTTCTACATCTTATGAATTTTTTTCAACTAATTCTTTTTCACAAAATGTTTGATAAAGGAAAAATTACCAATATATATTTCTATACATCTTTATTAAATTAAATATAAAAATGACTTTATTCATAAATCAGTATCAGTTGATTTAATTTATCTTTAATTTTCAAATTTTGGATAGTTAATAGGCCTTTTAATTTATAATTTGTTTTGTATTTTATGAAAAATTTAAGTATATTTCGTATAACTTGCTTTTATCTCTCCGTAAAATTAATTAAAACATTTTTAATTATATGAACTGAAATTGAACAATATTTCCTACAATTGCTATTTAGTTTTACAAGTAAAAGTTCATTAATATAAGACAAAAATTCATAATAAATTATTACTGAGGTGTTTAAGGGAATATTTTTACAAAACAATATCATTTAACTTAAAAAAAAGTATAATAAACTACAATAATATTTATTAACTTCTTTTTATATTTTTAACTAAATCTAACTGAACATTCTTTCATGATAAACTTTAGTTCTTTTAATTGTTACGACTTTCCACCAGTATTATTATATTTATTTATACTTTGAAATAAATCGCTCATCAAAGAAGAATAACTGAAATTTATGAAAAAAATCAAACATTTATGTCAATGTGTTATTATTATTTAAATATTGGTACTCATGAGGACGGAAGATATTTTATTTTAACAAATCACTGGAAACTAGTTGTAAAACAAAAATAATTTTTATTAATTCAAACTGCATGTACAAACATTTTTTTAAAATGGTATCTCTTTTCTTTCTGATAAAATGAATGTGCACTCAAGAAATAATTTTTCAACAATTTTGCAGGTGTAAGGATATTTTAGTATTTCAACATTTCTTATAGTTATTCTCTGAATTATTATTTGGGAGGAGACTTCTTTTCAAAGTGAGATAAATATATATTCTTGTGATATACATTGATCGAGTCGCTTCAAATATTCAGCGTAGCTGCGCAGATGTTATCCTCAAAATCTTCAAATGAATTATTTTACCTCCCGTTTGTATACAGTATTTTTAACAAGACAAGGACATACGTTTTCTATAACGTTTAAGTCAAGAATATTAAGCTGGACACGTCAAAATATTAATGTTTCTTTCTGAAAATACATTTTTTTGCTGATTTAGAAATGTGACATTGGGGTACATCTTGTTGAAAAATAAAAATATCACCTCATGAAAGAAAACAATATGCTAAGATTGACTGATCGATTCTTTATTAGCGTAGCCCTTAGAAATCCCACGAAGATTAATGACGAGGTGCCTCATAATTGTGAACCTTATTCAAGTAACGAGGACGATACTTGTGTTGGAATCTCCCTCTACAATCTCTTACCTCATCCTACTGGAGGAACAGGGACTTCAGTCAGATTTAACGTACATCATCACCCTTACTTTGTGGGTTCTTGGCATCAAGACTCGAACTCACGACTCGATAAAACAACGTCTGCTACGCAATTGCGTTAATACCATCTGGTGAATAAAATATAATATGTTTTTCCGGTCTTCCTTGCTAATAATTTACTTTAGCATTACTACTTTTCAAATTATTCTATTATTATTATTTTATTATGCATTATGAGACATATTTTGTGTTAACACATTTATTTAAAACACATAACTGTTGATCTAGAAACTTTTCTATTAAAATTACCGTAGCTAACGCAAATATTTTTTTTTGTAGAAAAATAAGACGGATAATGCATCCTTTACCTCTGAGAGACTGCTTTGACTTTGCTTGCACCAGTTCTCCTCTTTCTCTCTCATCTATACCAACCTTCAATACAGCGTTTACCATATTTTCTACAGGAGGTTTGCAACTTCACATTTCTGTAGCAATATGGTTAACTGATATTATTATTTCTCTTAAAAACACTCTTTCCATTCATCAATAAATGTAAATTATTTTACTTGAAGCATTCTAACTAATGGAAAATTTTGGAACCATCAGATAAAACTTTTTGCATATTGATCTGTAAGTATTTATTAATAAATTTAATAAAAGAACTAATTTCTGATTTTTCTTATAACAATGAACCTTTAAAAATGTAAAAGTTTTTTTTTTTCGGTTTCTTTCTTCATTATTTTTTTCAATAATTTAAAAACGTAACAATTTAAGTTTTCAAAATAGATACTTTTATATGTTTCATTACTCTCGTTCACAAGTATTTTTAAATCAATTTTTCGAAACCATATACTGCCCTTATAAATATGTAACAAACAGTATGATACTTCTACTAGGGACTGGGGTAGTTTTTCAGCTTCATAATCTGATTCCTAATTTTGTACGACGTCCAGATGACGAGCTGAGCCCCTGCCCTGGTATCCCACTCTTTTCATACATTTCCCATCGAAGTCAATATATTGAATTTCATGACTTTATAAAGCCCTTTACTAACATTGAAATTAATATATATTCATTTTTTCATGAGGATCAACAAAGTCTTCACTAAAGCGTTTTATTTCTGTTCCATTACTTGTCAAAACTAGCGACAATCAAATTTAAAATTACAAAAGATATACAGGTTATTTCAATATTTTTGATTTGATGGATTAAATCAGAGATTATTAACTTTATGCATACCATGTGCCAACTTTTTGACTTATGAATTTTGATGCATCATATAACTCTAATGTATTTTATACCGTCTTCCGTTCATATTAAGTGTTGGTGAAAATAGATAAGGACGGAATATGCTTCGCTCAGGGAAGGAAAAGAAATAAAGTTTCCTCGCTGTTAAATTAATTCGTATACACCAATTTAATGAAGAACCAATCTACAATAGTAAACTTTATGATGGTGTTACAGCTACAAAAGAGTGAAGATTGCTCTAGAATACAGCTGTTAACACTGAGAGCGAGATCAGCTCGGAACATGGATTTGTCTGTTCTCTCTGCTCGCTAGAAAGAGTTCTGGTTCTGGTGTATGTTTAATAACTTTTTTTAGTAGAAGTATGGTTATAGATACACTAAATGTTTGAATTATTTAATTATTGTATGTAAAACACATACATAATATATCTATTATATATAATATATAAAAATGAGACTCCTGAGTGTGCTTGGACTTTGCTAGTCTTTACTATTTGGTGTTAAATTTGTTACCAAGACTGTACTTGAAACCTATATGCATAGTCTATGTAATTTACTGTGGTCATGGTAGCCTAATGGTTGAGGATGTGAATTGGTGACTTGGATGGTTTTTCGTGGGTTCGAACTCTGGTGCCACTAATGAGCTATCGTATAGAGGGGATAACATATGTAAATTTGGTAGATGTCCCAAGTCCTTTCGTTTGTGAGGTTTGGAAATTTGGAGAAGGGGGTACTGGTTCAGGTATCGTCCGCATCACTTTACCGAGGCTCAAAATTATGAAATGCTTCACCATTAGCTATCATGTTACTTCTAAGTGAAACATTAATAATGAATTAATGCAATTCATTTATTTTTCTTGTTTTCAATGTTATTCGATTCTTATTCCTAGATGTTTTGCAGGAAACTGAAGAAAATGGAGAACCGCATGGAGCGATATAGGAGCACTACATGGATGAACAAAAGTGAAAGTGAAAAGCGCTCGGACTTTCGTTCTGACCAGGAAGTAAAATCTTCTATTACTCCCATTATATCCAACCACCACAGGAATTTTACGATGGGTTTCCCCGACCCGTCATGCGTTGGTGCAAGTGCGTGAAAAGTTATACATGTACCTTTTTGCCATGCAATATTCATTTTACTTGGTTAAAAAGTAAATACCGCATGACAAAGAGGATACATGTGTATTTCAGACACAATATAAATGATGAAAATTGGGAAACAAATAAAACAGTTAAAGCCCTGGATGCATTAAATGAAGCCTATCATTTACTGAGTACAAAGTATATTTAATGGGTAATTTTTTATTGGTCCATGGATATGTGTTATCGTTAAGGCAGTTTTCTATCTCAGAAAATGTTTCAAATAAGAGCTATATTCCTTAGTATTAAGCGAAGGTAGCCATAATGGTTGTAAATGTTGCTACTTAAAGAAATAATTCAAACCTACCTAAAATGGTAATTTTAAATCTAACTTGATGCCTTGTTAAACCAATAATTTTATTCATTGAATGCAAAGTGTATGAAGAAGTAATTGTAGACCCATACAAATGAGGTACTCTGCCGTCCTGTGACACGTTACACACGCCTCCGTTACATATTGTGTGGGAAACACCGTTCACTGTCACCGCAACTGCATGCATGTTAGCACATATTTCGGAGCCCTGATTTCGAGAAAGGCTTAATCGTCGGCTATCACTGAAGTGGCAAAGCATACGTGACATTACCAGTAACATGATACAGGCATACGGGAAGTAACCGAAGTCAATAGTGACCTGCATTCGCAAGTAGCAGTGGCTGTGGGAATTTCGCCCTACCCGCCAGACCCACGGAACTGTACATTCAACACCAACGTAGTGTGGTCTAAATTATCAAAAAAAAAAAAAAAAAAAAAAAAAAAAAAAAAAAAAAAACCCAGTTTGTGGCTCACATCCCGATGTGTCTTAATAGGTATCCGAAACTATTGTTTCAGTGAATGATATCCGTGAGGGAGCCCGTCTGCTTGGTTATCACTGACATGAAGTCACCCACAAGCTTTTGGTCAAGAAATCCAACAGCGTAGCTTGGCAACATTACGCAAAGCCCAACGAAAGTGGGCTGTAGAACAGTCCACTGTCCAACGAATGAAGGCTCACCCTCTTCCCCTCGGATTGCAAGATTCAGGTTTGGCTTTTGCGTGGAGAACGTCTCGTGCCGGATTGTGTTGTACCAACAATCGGTCCACATGACTATGTTCTTACAACGTTGTAGTAGTTTTAAGAGGAGGGCTATTTTCCCTTCAAGACGAGAGTGTCATCTTTCATGTAGCGGTCCACTATGGTTTGATATGACGAAAATGGGATACAGTGTTTTGACTGGCTAGTTCAGATTACGAAACTTAACTTTGCTGAGCATCCATGATGTGATGAGTTGGAAAGTCAAAAAAAGGGTTTCCCTTGCATTGCGAAATTGGTAAGTGAACTGATTTGCTTTTTACAAGCCTACTGGAAATAAATATTAATTGTCGTGTAATGGCGGAAAAGTATGCCCGGAGATTCCCCTCTGGTGTAAACTTCACAAACTATTGATTGTACGTAAACATTTAATCCTTTTTTCTTCATGTGTCCAATTACATCTTGATAAATAGCATGTATATAAATAACCCTGCAATTATTTTTATTTTAATTTTCACTGAATTAAACTTTAGAAAAAAAGAAACGAAAATAAAGAAACTATTGTGCTTTCATACTTCTACATAGTATGATTAGAGTTAAAAAAACTGCATGTAATCCAACGACTTCTAGTCAGATTTGTACCTGTTTTTACTGGTGTCATTTTTAAAAGTTATTTTACTCCGTACTCTTACGTTTTCTTTCATATTGAAAACATTTTGATTGGGAAAAGTTGGTATTGTTTCTTAAATTCGAAGCTTAACATTGTATTTTTTTGGAAAAGTTATTCATTAATTTATACGATTATTTCTAGAAGATTATTTTTAGATAATGTTATGGACTTACATAAACAAATTTATAACTTTCTTAAAAATACAGTAGCTTAATATAAGTTTCCTTTAAAATATCGTCAGAAAAGTATTGCATAATTCTAATCCTTCTTTGGAATGTTTTTAAAAAAGTTCCTCAGTTTTAAGCAATTCTTTCCATCTAACCTCAGTTTTCAACAAAAGCTTATAGATTTTCTCGAAGTACTGCATATTTCGTCTTATATATTCCTTATTAATGTATTCAGTTGTTCTCCATTACCAGCCGACATGTGATACAAAGAAAGTATGAAATTGAATTGAGCTCTACTTTGGGCCCAGCTGCGAAGAATAATGAAATAACAATGAAATATTTTTCTTCAAAATCCTCACATGTCTTTCTTCGTCCTTTAAATCTGATTTGCTGTTCAAAATGATCAAGCAAAAGTTTTTAGAGTAAATATGTAGTGTCTGGAATTATTAGCAAATAAATATTAGTATCAGACAGCTTTTCAAACTTATTTTTGAGATTTGAACATGTTTCACAACACACAGCTCCCCATTTTAGTATAAAAGTATTACAGACGAAATAACTACAGAATGTAAGAAAAATCTTTGCCTTACGTAAGTACAATGGAGGAATTACTTTAGTTAGGCTTGACAAGTCTTAAAGTAGAAATGTTTCAACTACTTTTGAATTTAATTTTCATATGATGTAGATTAAATTCACAAATTGAGGAATCTCAATTTGTGAATTTAATTAGTTCCTGTTTGTGGATCCTATCTTGTAAAATCTTGTTTCTATTTAATCCTATGGGAAAATTATAATTATTTCCCAATTTAAAATTTTGATTAAAAAGTATTAAAGGAAATTAAAATTATACGAGCACATGTGTACTATATATATACATACATACATACATACATACATATATATATATATATATATATAAGTACATTAACTGTGAATTTATTTTACTACAAGAGTTATTTTGAAGGCAAGTTCTGAAAAATAACATGCCTAGAAAAAGGGGTCAAAATATAAATATTTACATTATGAATGGCTGACTCGTGTAATCTTTATTGCACTAAAGTCTATAGAGTAGTTGTCGGCAATCTATGGAACGCGTGCCAGATATGGTACATGGCATTCCACACGATTCTACAAAGTTATCAGATAGGGAGAAATCGCTCTGTGTCTAATATCTGCGCCTAGTGCATTTTCTCTCCTTTCCTTTGTTTAGTCACGTCGATACACGAATATGATTTCAGTCGAAAGTAGTATTCATATCTATATATTTAACCAAATGACCACAAAAAACAGAACTTGATGTCCACAGTTTTCAAGAGTTTTGGACGAATGAATATAAATTCGTATTAATTTTTATTTATGTGGAAGGAATTTTACATTTTATATTGTTTATTTTATATTAATAAATATTTTTAAATGAGGCACAATTAAAATATAGTAAAACTTGAAATCTATAATATGGATTTTTATTCTCTAACTCTTCATACACTACCAAGGAATTCAAAATGCTTCAAATATTTCTTACTGTGCGGCATCCCGCAACGTATTGTAGATTGGTTTGCACACCAAAGTTACAAGATTACCAACCCCTACTCTAGAAGGTAGCAATGAATTTGAAATTTCTTCTATAATTCACATTTTGAATGGAAGAAATATGCGACTATGCGATATCCATAGGCAAATTTATGAGATGTATGGAGAAATAGCCATGAGGGAGGGAATGATTAGAAGAAGTATTCGTTTATTTTGTTCAAAGAGAGCAAATGTTCTCGATGAAACGAGAATTCTTCGATTGGATATAATTATACAAATCAATCTTCTGCCATATATTGCAGTGACTGAGATGTGATTATTTATAAGCGACGCATCGAGAAACGACACAAGGGATATTGGTGACGGACCTCGTAATTCTGAACTTCGATCAGGTGACAAGGACGACACTTGAGCTGTTATCTCCCCCTCCGAAATCCACACTATGCCATCGGGACCTTGATCAGATTTAATGTGCGTTATCCCCGCTACACAGCCGGTCTTTAGATTCATTATGGTTTGAATTCACGGCTTGACGAAAACAAGGTCGGTCGCTAGTTCTCAACCATGACCACTAAGCTACCGCGGTCGCGTATTGTCTCGACGAGAGGCCAAATGACTTGCACGTATTCTTACCGTCTGGGAGAGTGTGGAGAGCTTTGGAAGGGCTTATGGGAGAAGGGTTTGGGGAGTTTTTAATGTAAGTTCTCTTGAAGTTAGGTTAGACATGTTGAAAAATAATGGGAGTCTCACGCCAAAACCTTAAATAATGGCGTTGAAAACTTATTTGCTGTCGCCAAGCTCGGGTGACCGGACGCAATAATGCGTCGAGTGTTCTTCATTTATAACTATTTAATTTTAACCTTAGTTTTCCATTTAAATTCTAATATTATTATTAATAATGCCGGCTACCGAACCTAAATTGAGAGAAATTCAACTATCTGCTCAGAAACCATCCCATCACTTGCAATTGACATGCCATATTATTTAATGTGTCCAAAATTTCGATGTTGACGAAGATATGATGTCATAATATCCTGGCTATCTTCTACTATAAAGGCATATAAAATCTTGCAACTAAGTAAGGTAAATATTTCAATGTACAGGGTGATTATATCGAAAAGTGGCATAATGCTTGTAAAACGCTATTAAATATGTATCTTTACCCACATCCGTCTCTTTCTGTACGTATCGGCAATACTAATTTTCAGAACAACCATGGTTTCTTTGTTCGTTGTAAAACATTTTAAAAATTAATTTGTTGTTCAAGCATTTTAAAAAATAATTCTCATTTGATTAAGTAAAAAAGATAATTTCATGATGACTAGTTTTGTACATCAGATTTTGATTAACTATTACTGATTTTTTTCATAATGTATTATTTAGTTTGAATCAAGCGAATAAACTTGATTCGAGTATTAGTCCCTTCTATTCAGTCAAATTTTCTTTCAATTATCGAGATCAAAAGCGAAAAGAGGAGCAAAAATAATATAATGCGGGTGGTTTTCCACATTTTAGGTACAGTGATATCTTGATATGTTATACGAGTTTATATACCAAAAGAAACCAATTTTCCATTTAATTGTTTTAAAAGATTAATTAATCCGATCCAAAATGCTTTCATTTTGGATCTTTTCTCAAAGTTTTTGTTTTCATTTGACACACATGTTTATTTCTGATAAACTGATTTTGTATGATTTTTATGCTACTTATATTAAAGAAAAATCAATTTTTGTATGGCTGGTTTGGTAATTCGGTTTCTAGCTGTCATCATTTGTTTTATTCCTTCTCTCAGGTAAAAAATTTTAAAAATGTTTATTCAGTGTTGATTGAGTTTAGTGTTTCTATAATGACTGTCAAGTAGCGGGCTCGCCTTTAAAATATACCTCTAAAATATTTACCTTTAAAACATAGCTTGAAAAAAAATCACTTGTTAAACAATTCTAATTTTCTCCCATGCTACAAGAAAATGTCATATGATTTAACCAATATCCTTTTAAAATATATATTTGTCTTAATATTAGCAGCTGAATAATGAGAAAAAATTGGCACTATAAGAATGATGCGTGAATCTTTCTATAAATTTTACTCTACTTTGAGCTAATTTTATTACATTGTTGGCGTTATTGGTGTGAAGAAGACTGTGATATGCTGCATAGAAACCTATTACAGGTCGTATTTGAGAATATGGTTGGATCTAGATACTCAATTGAAAATGTTCATATTCTTAAAAGTTTATAAGATTAGATATCGTAATCGCCTATAGTTGATTATCTAAGAAAGTCGCACTGAGAAGAAACAAAAGGGCTACTGGCAATGTATCTTGTAATTTTGATCTCTATTCAAGTGACGAGGACGAGGCATGAACTGTCTCCTCTCTTCCTGAATTACGACAACATGCAACGGGAATATTTGGAAAATCGAACATATTTAACGTGTATCAGCCAGACTACACAGAGGGTCTTTAGTGGCATTAAGGCTCTAACCCACGACTCCATGAAAATAGTCCCACCCATGAGTCCCTGACCATGACACTAACCTAACGTGGCATCATTGCTTACACCTGATCATATTAACTTATAATATTTTTGCACATAAATTTGATACATTTACCTTTTGAAAAGAAATTTTTTCATGACCAATTTTTTTTATTTGTTATCAGATTCCTAAATTCTTATTGTAGTATAATTAATAGAAAATGTTGATATCCTGAAAAATTCATAAGATTAAATATCACAATAGCCTCATTGTTTTACAACTAATCAAGAAAATTTACTATTCGAGGTGTGGCTATTAAATAATAAGACTGACACTGAAAAATATATTATTTCTATTTCATGCATATTTACTAATTATTACCTTCAATATACGCCCATCTCTATCCCTACAACAATCCATGCAATTTTTCCATTGCTGGGAATATTCCTGATAGTCTTCTGCCAGTTCCTTCAGGAAACCTGACACTTTTTTTTCATCTCTTAAACGACCCAAATCTTGTTCCTTTTAATGGTGAATTCACCCTAGGAAACTGATTGAAGTCGCATGGTGCAACAACCGGCGAATACAGCAAATGGTCTAAAACTGAGATCCTGTACTTGGCCTAGAAATCTCTTGCCAGACAATGTGGAATGACTTGTCCTTCCACAATTTGGGTCGTTTTTTCTTTATTCTTTCTCGGAGTTCAGTGAGAACGTGAATGTATTAACGTTATTGAATAGTTTGACCTTCAGCAACCCATTGAAGGTACACAATCCTATGAATATGTAAGAAAAACAATAATCATTGCTTTTATTTTGAGCCTTTTTGGCTCTCGGTGAAGATTGGCACTTCCAGTGCATGATTTGGCCAATCATTTAGGATCATAAGTAAAAACCCATGATTTTTCCCATTTTATTATCCTTTCCAATAAGCTTGAGTTATTTTCAATGGCTTTCAAAGTGTCAGTAGAAACATTTTTACTAACTTCTTGTTGTTCAAAAGTCAGAATTTTAAGCACATTTATAGCACACACTTTTTTGCATGTTAAAATTGTTATGTAAAATTTATCACCCGGATTCTTTATCAATTCCTACAGGCTCAGCAATCGCACGAATATTCAACCGATTGTGAAATGAAACCTATACTTTTGATATTATCTTCTTTTTTTGATGTGGAAGGGTGACCCGCACGTGAACAATTTTGAACTTCTTCTCGGCCATCTTGAAACCACTCAAAAACACGTGCAATATTCTTTGAATACACTTCTTTTAATACATTATAAGTTTCAGTAGCTGTTTTTCCAAGTATCATGTGAAAGTTCACAAAATTCGTTGCTCTATTGTTATACTTATCATTTTTCGGACTAAACGAAAAAATAATTATAATGTGAATGAAAGTTAAGGCTATACGGATTTATTTATAGAAGCGAAAACCACCGTATTCGAAAGAGAAGGCTTCACGCTCACTCCATAGCATTTAGCGCATGCGTACTTCTCTTGAGCAGATTTAGTCTTGCTCTTAATCAGCCAAATCCTAAAATGTATAAACTCACAGACTTAACAGATTTAACTTTTGAAAAGTAATTCTTCTATGGACATAAATTTTGATTTACAATCGAATTTTCAAAATGTTTACTGTATCTTAAATCTACATTATCTTCTGTTTAATACTGTTCTTACTTTGTTCCTATATCATCAATACGTCCTGAACTGAAGACGACGGAAACTCATATTGATTTGAGTTTGAAGGAGCGATGCATCATTGCACCCTACCTTACAAATTCTAATTTCACCCCTACTGAAAGGTGAAAGAAAACCTAATGAGGCATGACTTTCATTCCGATGAAGAGGTGATAGCTATCATTATATCCTGGAACCAGAGTTTTCCTTCGGCGACTTTTCTCCACTAGTCACATTAATGCATCAGTAGGGATGGAAACTAAGCCAAAAATTTATTAGTGCATTACATTGAGGAGTATGTATATTCATACACAAAAGAATTGTAAAATCCGGGTAAGGAACAAAAAGTTATAAACGAACATGATTAAATAACATGGTGTTGTAAATAGTTATTATAATTAATTTACAGCATCAAATATTATATTATACGTAAATCTCTTTAAATAACTCTTTTTTACAGAGTAAAAACTCTTAAACGTATGGAAGGCTTTTAATTGAGAAAAAAGTTATTTCCTTTATGGAAATTACTACCTTAAAATCTTGGAATCACTATCAAAATGTAAATTTATCATGTGTATGAGCTACAACATAGATAAAAGAGAAATTTTAGAAGCTGTTACCGTAAAAAATAAAATACACCCTCTTGGTCTTGAAGATAGGAAACATTTTAAATTAAGAATATACTGGAAATGTATAATTATATAAAATAAGAATAGAATTAAGAAACTAATCTAATAGATAAAAATAAATGTATTTTAGAATTAAGGATTATTTAATAAAGCATTAGAATTACACGAATATACAGTCAACATTAACAATCATAAATAAATAGCATTTTATTAAAATGTTTCAAAGAGTGGATCATTTTCTTAGCGAAGGAAACAAATCACACTAAATTTAAATAAGATGTTTATAACTGAGAAGGAGTATTGGAGGATTTTGATGCACATAGAATTCTTTCTGTTTTTGAATTTTTAATATAAGTAAATGACTGGTTTTTAGAAATATCAATAAAAAAGAAAAATAAGAAACTGTAACTCTACAAGTAAGTAAATATATATATTTGTTTTTAATTAAATTATGCAACTTCGGGACATTACCTTTATCTTTTACTGCCAATCTTGTTTTCTCTCTGTAACATATAAGGATTTAGTTATATTTGTTTTATAATCTTTTATTTCTTGAAAGTCCTTTAATATATATAATTTTTAAAACATTTCTTTTCATTACTGTTTATTCAATCTTTGGATTTTTTTTTTAAATATTATTTCTAAAGTTTGATAGACATTTCGTAAGAAGATGTAATTTCGTAGTTCATTTTAAATTCAACAATACACAAAAGATGAAATTTTATTTTTAATACTTCTAAAGTTAAATATTTGCAGAATGTTTTGCTTGTTCTACTAGAATCTCTGTATTGTTCAGAAGCTTTCAAGTACATAGACTTTATACATTATTCAAATTTTATTACACTTTTATCTTTTTAATGAACGAGACGTCCCTCCTCTATTTGCTCTTTCTTACTATGTTAAAATTTTACTTTAATTTATTTTCCGGTTTCAAGTACTGTTATTTTATCAAATATTTAAACTGCATAGCAATAATGTTCTTCGTTAATATTTCAGACATACTTTCAGGTTTATTTTAAAGAACTAATAGAAGTTAAATCAATTCTTTTGTAAAGAAATTAACTTTTAGAGATGTTAAATTATCAAGAAAAGGATTAAATTTTTTTTTAAAGACTTCCAAATTCCATTCCTTACATATATACAATACATATGTCATAAAAAGAAAGTCTCAATGAAGAATGTTTTTTAATATTTGTTCTTCTAATTTTTCATTACTTACTTTTCTGTTTCGCATTTAAAATCATGTGTGTATTATATTAAATTCTATGGGAATTTTCCTTTCAGATGTTTTATGAGCTTCCCATATTTTTTGAATTTCTTTCTACTTAATTTGTAAGTTCTTTGAAGATTTCTTATTACCTAGATAGTAAATAAATAGAAACAATTAGAGTTTATATAACAGAATGTATAATGTAAAAGAATTAATAAATTACGAAAGAAACGAAGGAAGAAATAAAATTAATCATTTTTACATTAAAACATTAAAATTATAGAAAATGTCTCATACGAAACTACTATTTAATGTGAAAGGCCTAAGAAAATACATGAGACGTTTCAAAATGAGTTCTTAACAATTTACACACATTTTTCAGAATGTCATTCATTTGCACACGTCTCACATACATTTTATTGTTAAAAATAATCTTTGATATCATTGCATTTCAAGTACAAGGAGAAAAATTTATTTAGATAATAAAACACTTTATCTTTTGTTTTTCCTTTCACATTTGTTTTGCTTTAATGTCGCAGTAGAACAACAGAAATGACTTTTGATGACAGATATCGTATTTATAAACAGAGGTTAAAATTTAAAAAAGAAATGCAAAATTCATTGGCCGATACTAATATAACTTAATTTAGGCATAGGACAATCGGAATAAAAAAATATTACGTTCAATTCCTTCTTTCACTTCTTATTTACTATTCAAAATAAATTAAGAAAAAAAAATAAAATAAATGAGATAAAAAGATATATTAGTAATTATTTATGCAATTTTAAAATTACACTTTCAAATGGCAGTTAACTTTCATCTTGAAAATGACTTGAACAACTTAAACTCTTAATGATGTATTATTTTTTTCAAAATTATTCTAGTTTCGTTCCCGTATTATTCCGATGGCTCATTATTATTCAGATCTTTAAATCCTATGTATGCGATCATAATTTATAATTAAATTAATTTCTATATGAATACTAGTATTTGTGCAATGTCGTTTCTTAAACTATTTATTTAATAATATTCGGAATTGTATGCCTTATTATTTTATAATAAGTAGCTAATTTAAATATCACTATTTAGTTCTATATCAACATGAGAGTTCAGCTATTTTACTATCAACAACAGCAACCCTAAGTTAATTGAAAGTAAACAGAGACAGAGTTCTGATCACCACGTATTGACGATGAAATGTTTTCTCTGTCAAAACAGGGCTTTAATGGCAGATGAAAGGAGTAAAGAATCTTCTTCAAACACGGTTTCAGGGAACAAAAAGAGAACAGTCGAATTCGCTTAATTAATATTTACTTTGTTTAAGGCCACTCCAATTTTTGAGTTTTTGATTTTACTCTTGGATACTCCTCTTATTCCGTAAATATATTAGTTAAGAAAATTTCATCATTAGATTGCTCGAAATTTAATTTTAAAATTATAAGAATACGTGCCACAAAATAGAGAAAAATGTTTATGTTTGCTTTTTTTTCAAAATATAGTTTTTTTTCATTATGGTACACTTTTCTAAACATTTATGCTGATATTTGCATAATTTGAAGTAAGAGTGTTTCCTACACAATGAGAATAGACATATTTTTTTCAAACATTCACAAGTTTAAGTTATTGCACAATGTTTATATTAAAACTATGCGAAATTTATATTATAAAATGTTTAAGAATATAAATTAATTTTTATTTTTGAAATTGTGATTGTTCAGTGAATGAAATGCTACATTTATAAGTACTCTTCCAATTTTTAAAGGTATAAATGTAATGCAATGTATGAAAAATATACCAAAATTTAAGTGCGTGACTTACAAATGAGTATATGCAGCTATTAAGTATTAATAGCTAATAAAAATTGCTTGATGAAAAATTACTTTAAAATGGTTTTCTTCACATATACATACACATAAACATACAAAAACCTCAATGCTAAAATATGTCTTCCATTTCTTTTAACTTATAAAAGCGAGGAGTATTTAAATCTGCTTAAAAAAGCTCATTTTTCCTTTTCAAAGGCGTTTCAGTTTCTTAAAGACAGTATTGTTTGTCGAAGCTTAATGAAGAACACGTCTAAGACTTTTGTGGTAAAAAAAAACTTGATATATTATACTTACTTGTGTTATTATGCGTACATACATCCTTTGTTCTTTGGATGAATATTAACACAATTCGGCTTAAGTCAAGAAAAAATGTATTAATCAAAAGTGTAAAAAAATTGGGAAATTGATATTTGATTCATTTTTTGTAATGTGTCTAAATCTGTGAATTTGTACCTAGTGTTTAAAATTAGAATAAAAAAAGTTGTGTAAATACTATTAATTGTTCTCTACAATATTTTGAGTTTTTGAAGAATATAATAGGCAATTCAAAATAAATGATTTTAGCTTGATCGAAAATCAGTTAAGCCAACTTATCGACTAAGTAATTGTACATATGGAGGTAATACAGTACACATGGGGTCCTGATATTGCTGTATTTCTTTGTTACGTATTTTGGGAAGTAGCGGATGTAGTACGGGTATATATAATAATTATTTTGTGAGAAAATCATTCAATGATTGTTCGTATCGATTAATTAATGTAACTGCAGTTAAATGGCAGAAAATCTCACCGTGAGAAAAATAAGTGAAACACTAAATACTTCATGTAATAACGATGATGAAGAAATGTAATCGTTGAACAACTTTTAGTAGAAAATGAACCAATGAAACATTTCGGCAAAGTCAGATTTATATATTCTGTGAGAGAGAAGTTGAGTTCAGTAAAAGAATACATTCTGGTGAGTAATTCTTTATTTACACTTGTTATTCAGAATAATGTTAGTGCAAAAATTATTATTATTTCACAAATTCAAACAGCTTCACTCCTTTTAATTTAGAAACAAACAAAACTTGTTTAAATAGAAGAAATAGTTAACATTCTGAAAAGTCAAAACATCATCCAACAGAAAATACGTTTATCGAAAAAGATACATTCAAATGCTTTTAACAGATTTCTTATTTAATCCGAAATTTTCTTTAAAAATATGATATTACTCGTTATTTAATGCAGATCTACGATAAAGTATGCGTGCGAATAGAAAACTGATAAAAATATTATTCCTTTATTTCAAAACTATTTGAGAGATATTAAGCAAATAACGAATATTTTTCAAACATTCTCCAAAATAGAATAAAAAAAAATAACTGAATAAATTCGTTATTAAATGCTTGCTTTGAGAAATCAAATATTACAAGAATAAGATTCATGAGGTAAATATGTACTAATATTGTTGAAACAGTGACTTCTGGATATATTTTAAGCGTTTCTTTCAACATTTCCTTGGAAAATCAAATAACTATGAAATTTGCTTAAAAATGCAAATATTTCTGTATAGATATAAATACATTTGGAATTGAAATATACTAGGAAAACCTCTTTTTCTCAACTGTTTGTAAATTCTGTTTGAGCTTAAATCCTACAATTCATGTTGTACTTCCATAACTAAACTGTGAAATTTTATTTTTATAATTGAAGCGTAAATATTTCGTTCATTTACCTAATAGGGAGCTCTATCTCACTTTTCTCTTCAATCAGGTGACATTTATGAGATGTTGTTTGAATTGAGAAATCTTTTTTTCAATAAATTAAAGGGACTTACAGGGGTTGGACAAAAATATGGAAACACCTTTTAAAAAACATGTTTCTTTGCTTAATATGGTGTAGGAAACCCGTTGGCATCCAAAACAGCTTGCAGTCTTCTCGGAATGGATAAATACAGTTCCTGTATGTGTGCCAAGGGAATATTATACCATTCTTCCTGCAAAACGGTGGCAAGTTCAGATAACGATGTTGGCGGTGGATAACGAGAACGCACTTTCCGTTCCAATGTAGACCACAATGGTTCGATAATATTCAGGTCTGGTGACTGTGGTGGCCAGGGGAGATGGGACAAATCCTCCTCGTGCTCAGAAAACCAGTCCTGGACAATGTGAGCTGTGTGAACAGGGGGTTTGTCGTCTTGGAAGACACCATCACCATCGGGGAACAAAGTTTGTACCATGGGATGAACTTGATCTGCCAAAATGTTCACATAAGTCTTGGCAGTCATGTGCCCTGACACAGTTATCATGGGGCCAGCAGAGAACCACGATATGGCTGCCCAAACCATAACAGAACCCCCGCCATGTTTCACTCTTGGCAACAAGCAGTCTGTATTATAGGCTTGAGATGGCGTTCTCCAGACGTAAACTCGGCCAGAAGTGGGAAACAATGTGAAAGAAGACTCGTCAGACCATATTACACGCTTCCACTGCCCTATAGTCCAGGCTGTATGACTTAAACACCACCTTTTCCTGTTAAGGGCATTAGCATCACTGATGAGTGGCTTCTCAATTGCAGCACGGCCAGAAATTCCCTGTTTATGAAGCTCCCTTCTAATTGTTTTGGTACTCACAGGGTTCTGTAACACAACATTCATTTCAGCAGTAACTTTTGCAGCTGTGGTCTTCTTATTTTTCGTCACAATTGCCCTTAATGATCGTCTGTCACGATCACTCAGCACACACTTTCGTCCGCGCTGTGATTTAGCAGATGATGTTTTTCCGCTTTTCAAATATGCGGAATAAATCTTCGATACAGTACCTCTTGAAACACTAAATACCTCGGCTACCTGGCTTACGGAAGCACCTACCATACGTGCTCCAACAATTTGCCCACGTTCGAAGTCTGTTAATTCTGACATAATGCAATGACAACCTCACATAACAGTACTCCGACAACAACTGAACTGTTTAGCACATTTACGAAGTTGTATAGGTGGCGTTAGTAATCAAAAACGCCAGCGCCACCTACATATTTCATTAAAATCAATCTTTCTTTTCAAACATGCATTTTACAAGGTGTTTCCATATTTTTGTCCCCCCCCCGTAAGTTAATTAGGTTAGAATCATTGTGAAATATAGCGTATATAACTGAGGAGATACATATATAAGCAGTGCTGCGTTTAATACGATGGCGGTAATAAAGATAGTTATTTGAAGTTATTATGGGGTATCTGGAACCTTAAAACTTTAAAAAAAAATAATTTTTGAAACTAATAATTTTATACAATTTAGATTATTCTGAATAATTTGACAGCAATTTCTTTTTTGATATTCCTATTAGTTGCAAAGATAGTCATTCAAAGTGATGTCACTTTGAATGGATAAGAGTAGTCACATAGTCAAAAGTGTAAATTACTTTAAGATATATAGATAGATTGTCACTTGTAGTTATAGATTGTTAAAATTAAGATTTTCTTAATAATTATAATGGTTTTTTATACGAGTAACTAAAATAAGTAATCAAAATTTAGTTTTATAGTATTTTTTCCCGAATTCTTTTTTTTTTTTTTTTTTTTTGCAATTTAGACCAGATATATAGAAAAGCATGAGTTATATATAAATGGTGGTAGTTATGTACCTTTAAAATATTATTTTGTGTAACTGTTACATTTTGGAAATATGCGTATATTTGAAAACGCCAAAAATTTCGAAACAACTGCAACAGGCTTTGTTTATGACATTTGTGGCCTACAAAGCGAACTGAAGCAAGTTGATACAATATATATATATATAATGTGTACTTGTAAATTAAGGACTTAATTAGTATATGAGGGGCTTTTTATGCGGGCTTTTAAAAAGTCGATATAAAATCCTTCAAATTTTTAACTTTAAATTCATTTTTCTCAAAACATGCCTTTTTCAATTTTCATGTGAAACGCATGAAATACTAATTGTTAGAAATGGATGAAAATTTATACATATCTTCTAATTATTATCTTCTAGAACCTAGACCTAAGTTATACGTAATTACAAGGGAATGTTTTTTTTCCTCAATTTTCTAAACTTTCGAGATTTTACAATTTTCAAATTTTAACATTTTAAAAAATTAAATAAGTATTTCGAAAAAACAATAAGCTCAGCATCTGAAAGAAAATGTTATGTTTAAATTGAAACTATTTTGGTGGTTTTGGAATATTATTTGAACTGTACGCTTAACGTGAAGTGAAACTCTTATTTTTTGAAGGAAAAAAAATCATTTTCAAAGACCAGTCAATAACATTTTAAGAAAAATTAACTTTTATATTTAAATTTGATATTACATATATGAAACAATTTCAAACGCACAAAAGAATTCTTCTCTTTAAATTGATTTTCATGCATAATGCTGAAGTTTAAATAAAAAAAAAAAGCATTTCAGACACATTTTTCGAAAGTTAAGGGTCCTTACATCGCTAAATGCGAAACATATGTATCCTACATGCACTGAGTAAAAAGCAAAGGGGATAAGAAAACGTGTAATCATATAACTCACTTCATATGACTCATATAAGAAATAGCGAATTATTTAGGAGAATTTGACACTTAAAACGTCAATATATATTTATATTAAATATAATATCGTGTATAAGAATATCACTTGTCTAAATGGAACAAAAATCAAAAATGAAATTGGCTCAAATATTTATAAAAGTAATAGTTAATGTATAAATGAAGAAATTCAGCTCCAATCAGAAAGTTATCCATCTAGGATGGAACGAAGAATAACTATCGAGTAACCTCTTAAACATCAATGCAAGCACGATTCGATCATCCAAAAAACAACCACAGATAACTCTAATTATTTCCGTTTTGAAAGCGATGAATCTATTGGTTTGAGACAAATCTACTCATCCAGGAAGAATTTGGTAAATCCAAGTCTTCGAAAGGAAGAAGGAAATCTGGACAGGTCTCAGAGGGAAATGAAATTGGATAGTTAGCAGAAACAGTAATCGGCGCACCAAAACAAATTCTTTTCTTCTTCTAATATGTTACTTTGATGGATGCACGGGTAAAAAATACATGTACCACTGGTGCGCAAGTACTCATAATTTGCCTTTCTGCGCTTGCAGAAATAAGTTGTTCTAAAGTGTCACCTCATGGTGAGATGAGATTGTTTCAAGCTGTTCGAGGTGTGGCGCTACAGTTTTAGGAGTGAGCATAGAAATATTTAGAAAGGGCCAAAGATTCAAGTTCTTGTGCAATATTATACTAATGAATAAGTTCAATCTAGATAAGAAATTGGTTATTATGTTAAACATTAAATTCAGACGCAAGTAGAAATAAAATCTATAGACTCAGTTAAATATTCATCTAGTGTTTCGATTATATTGATACCTGAATAAGCTGAGTTACGGGCTGATTAAAATTCATTAGTGGCTCTAATTACGTGTAAATGTTTAAACGTTTCATTAGTAAATGATAAAGCTAAACCAAAATTATGCATTTTTAATATAGAAAATAAACCGCTCAAAGAGTTTGGAAGATTAAAAAGACTTTTTCACTTTACAAACATTCCAAAAACCCATTACCCATATAGAGCAATAAAGGATAACATATACCAAGTCATTGTTTTGTGAATAGCTGTATAAACCTTTTTTCAGCTATTTCTGCCCACCTCAAAGTTCTGCTAACTATAGCTAAATTATGTCGCAATTTTCAACCATTGCCAGATGAGGAGGTCGAGATCTGAGGTGATACTCCCATCTCTCTATTTATGTTACACCTTACTTAGATATTGAACATTTGCCCTCATAGTATTTTTTCGGATATACAAAGCATTGAAATTTTAAATGTCTTGTATAGTTCTAATATATTGTAGCTTTTCTCTTCAGCTGTGACATAAATAAAACTCCATGATAAATAGCCATAAAGGGAATATCTTTTCAGTTCAGTTACCTAAAGCGTTTGCAATGTAGAGCGTCAGAGTTCCCTTCAGACCCAATACTTGAAGCTCCAATCGCTGCAATTCACTCAAGGTAAGCCATACGCACACAGAACCTCTTCACCTCGGGATATAACACATCCCCAAAAAGTGACGAAACCGTCTTCACGCTGAAGTGTTAGCAAACGTTTTAATTATATTAGAAACAGGATTGATTGCTTCTTTACGTCGCACTTAGAAGCGTCGATATTAGCTAAGTGCACTTACGTCGCTCTTAACTAATGCCGATGACTCTCTTAATTTTGAATCGTCAAGTGACGATAACGGTACCTGAGCCAGAGTCCTATGAACTAGATTTCTGGCGACACATAAGAGAAGACAGAATTAACGTTCTTCAGACACTCTACTCTGGGATCTTTACTGGTACCAGGACTCGAGCCGAGGACTCAACTGAGAAACCGCCATCCTTGAGTTCACGACCATGACCATCAGGCTTCCCCAACCACTTTTAGAAACATAAAACATTGAATTTAAATGATAAAATTCCTAAAATTATATATTTTACGTTGCTACGCATACACATACGCACGCATACACTGACACATTTGCGGAAAGTGTTAGCTACTTAGAGGCACTGATGGTGAGAATTTAACCAAATATGTTACTATAAAAATATCAATGTTAGAAATTGCATATTCTTAGAAATTAGATGGATAACTGCTATCTATCTTATAAGGTATGCTGATAAGGCTTCAGATTTATTTTTCACAATTACAATGAAAAATAATAAAATTATTCTGATTTTAAATTAATATTTACTTAATTTTAGTGATTACAGGATTATAATTGCGAATTCTGTTTGCATTTCTATAAAGAATATCTCTGATATGTTTAAACGTAGAAAACATGTAACGAATGTTTAATTGCTATTATATAGATGCTGAAAATCGTATCAGTGACCTTAGATTTAATTATATACCCATATATAAGTAATTAAATAAATTTTTATAAAAATTATGTTTATAAATTATTTTTAAATAATAATGAGTTTCCCCTTTTTAACAGAATTAACACCATAAAATGTAACATTAGCTATTAGAAAAAAAAAGATTAAATATCTTTTATTTCGATAACCCCATATATAATGAAACATTTCTCTGTTAAATAAGATAGTAAATGAAATACTAAATTATCTTTGTTCGTTAAGGTTATATACAACTGGTATTCACATAAAGATAACAATTTTGAACCCTTTTTTTTAAACGCATCAAAATTTAATTTATCATACGCAAGACATTCCGGGATTTTATTTGGATTTATTACAATACCGTTTAGATTTCCTGTCCTATTTCATACCCGATATTATATCGAAGTTTTGGAATCGATTTTAGGTTAGGATGATGAAAAATTGCGCCTGGAAGAAGTTCTTCCTGTGGAATGCATTCTTTATTTACAGAGGAAGGGGAGCTTAGGTAGAAAATGACAAACATCTCTGAAAAACTTTCTTCCGCTGCACTTTCTTTTTATTTCTTCGTTTCTTTTCAATTTCCTCTTTTTTTTTCTGAGAGAGTTTGATTGATTTTTACGTTTTCCCAAAAGACTCCCAACGAAATTGCTACTCCAGAAATCATTTGAACCAGTTTTTAATATTTAACTTTTTAAGACTCCCTTTCTGAATGTCTTTTAATAATATATTTGTAAGTTATTTTACATTTGTATGAAAATGATAATATTGTTCATGAAATCGTCTCTTTCATTATTTAGGCGTTCCTTCATCACCTAAGATTATAATTCTTCAACTACGGAGTAATTCCTTTTTGAGTTTACTTTCAGAGGAAATAAATCTTCCATTTTCTATATTCAAAGGTCTTATTACTGAGTACGATTTGTATCGATTGAGAAATTCTTTAACCATGGATGGTGATAAAAATACTGCACTTGAATTAAGTGAAAATTTACTTGTGAACTCTCTTAACCTCATTCGCCATGCGACGTACATTTGTTGTCCAACAAATTAATTATCCTTTAACTTACATCCTAAACGGGAATTTTCTACTCCTTGTTTGAGTTTTTCGAATATATTGTAGAATACTACAGTAGAAAAACTAACCATAACAATTGTATATACTAACATAATCATATGTAATAACAATGTATTTACATATTAGAATATGAGAACCATATTAAAAGTATTCACATTACATAAATATTAATATATATATAATAATACAGTATACTAAATACAACAATTATATGACTGAATATTAAGCTCATTACTTAAAAATTAAAACAAATAAATGTCAAAAGATACAGAGTTATTCAAATTATTTAGAATGTGTAACTAAATCTTAATGTGGAAGTTGATGTTGCTGTGAGATAGCTTCATTTACATTTTATATTCAAGAAAAAAAATATTTTTGGCCTTGATCCCTATTTAGAATGTTTCAAAGTATATACGTCTTTCTTTTTATTACTTTTCATAAAAATCATTTGTTGTTTATCAATCTTATTTAGTTGATTTTTAAGTGACTTCTGTAAACTGGTGAGCATGGTCGTGAACTCACGGTCGGTGTATTTTATCTTTGAATCGCAGGCTCAATCCCTGAGGCCAAGGCCAGCTGTGTAGCCGGAACAGATGCATGTTAAATATGTTGAGGTTCCAAGTCTCCCCATTGGGGAGGTGAGTAAGTTTGGAGAGGGAAGCCAAGAAAATTATGTGCAAAAAAATATGTGCCTGGAGAATGTGTCTGAAGATATTTATGTGCCTGGAGAGAAAAGTTGTTCTGAGGCCTCGTGTTGTTTCTGAGGGCGACGTGAATTAACAATTAATCAATCAATCAAATGTGATTTTTAAAATTTCTTGGAACTGAAAGTTGTGACGGTTTTAAGAAATAAATGTTGGATAATTCTCAACCAAATTAAATTCAGTGTTATGTAATTGTGAAAAAAAAGCACAGAAATTTCAACAGAAATTTTTTTTATCGAACTTTGAATGTCATATATATTCTAGTTATGAAAATTTAGCACTAGTTATTAAATTATTTTACCTTGGAGTCTGGTGCAAATAATTGAATACAGATGGTTATAAAATTATTTAATTTGCTCACTCGATGTAAGAAATAAGAGCATGCTTTTATAATTTTTTTTGCACATAATTTTCTTGAATGTAACTTGTATTTTTTTCTGAAGATTAAAAATACATTCGATCAGCATTTGAAACTCATAAAAAGTTTGAAGAAATGTATGCTTGTATCCATTACTTTCCTGTTAAGTTAAACAATTTTTTTCTTAAAAAAAACCCATTTTTTTTCTGATTAAAATTATTTACCTTTTTTCTTTATTTTTTTATATTTTTTCTGTTAATTATTATCACTGCAATAAACGCTTCAGATTATGTAAGTAAATAACGCTTATATGAATTTTAAAAATACAATTTCATATTTTAATTGCCCCCCTCAGAGGATGGTATGTTAATCAGAAGGATTCTTAACCAAGTGTAAAAGTAATTGAAGTAATATTATTTAAAGGTAAAATGACCTCGAATAAATATTATTATTGTTAGTTTTCACTATCCTTGTTTTATTAAATATTTATTTCTTAAAAGAATGCTTATATGTTATGAAAAAACTTCTTTTTCTAATTTTCTGTGTTTTTTTTTTCTCTTTACTACTTTAATATATATTTTGATACACATTAGTAATGTTAAAAGAATGTAATGTTAAGATATTAAAATGTATATATTTGTACATTTTCTGTGAAGTACAAGAAATGGTTTAATAGTTAGAAGCATTTTTAATTAAACGTAAAATTAATGGGCATGTGCTAACACTTAGAAAATAATTACAATAAAAAGTTAGAAAATATGTTCTTTAATAAAAAGAAAAGAAATGTTGCTGCAATAATTCAAACAGTAAAGAAAACTAGACAAGCAAATTGAATTGAAACAGGCTATATATTAATACAAATCAGGTAAATATAGATAAGAAAACGAAGGAAATATAATTAAGATATACAAATATTATAAACGAAAAAATTGAGCGATAAATTAGAATTTAAAATGAGGACGGGATGAGGAGATCTAGAATTATTTAATTTTCAACCTTTAAAAATAGTTCTTAAAATTCTATCGATTCTGGGAAGGTTTTGAGATTCAAACAAAAACCTTTATAAAAGCGGAAATAATTTTAAGTACATGAAGTATTTGTTCACTTTGGATTACTGATAAAATGTCAAATTTCAATGTAATGGTTAAAAGGGCTTCAGTATGTAGTGAAACCCATTGAAATATGTTTATGAATTACAGAAATAAAATTTCGCATGAGATTCCTACAGAAATGGATATCAAAGATCTTAAATTTTTTAATTTTATTAAAAGTTACTTCTCTTATTTATATATTTTGAAGACTTTAATATATCGTTTAATGTTTAGTTAACACTTAGTATATATTTAATTTGAATCGCATTTATGAAACAAAATTATACATTTTAAAATTTATGTATTATATAGTTTTTGAAAATTATATAGTTGAAGTTTAATAAATTTGGTACGCCATTGTTTTTGCTAGATAAAGAAAGTGATCTTTGACACGTTTTACTTTCGCTACTGGGTTTTAATATATTCATAAATGAAACTGGATATTTTTCTTTTCATTTCTTATTTAAAGTTATAAGTAAATATTTATAAATCTTGAAAATGAAGTCATTTAAAAAAAAAGGGCCACTGTTAATTAGATACCACCGTTACAACATTATATTGCAATAATTCCGTTGAAGAAGAGGATATATTGTGTATTTTTACATTTTTATCTGGTGAATCTAATGCTAAGGCCTTTAAAACAAGATTTAAAATAAGGCATATGTAAATTTAATCAAATTATGCAATATAAATAACTCCATTTAAAGCATATGTAAAGAAAATGAATAAAATTAAATTATTTTTAGATCTTCTCATATCATTACCATTATTAATAATTTTTAATTGGAACTAGTTTATTTTAACAAAATAAATTTAAATAGGACATACAAAACTTGGTTACTAATTGGGGGAGTAATTCAGAATAATAATAATAAAAAAAGAAAAATATCTTCAACGATTTCTTGAAATTTTCCAACTAATGGAAAGTCCCATATAGCAAAACGTCCTATTTAACAGACGGAAACTATTAGTTTTGCTATATACACACAGTAAAATTTTTATTACATGTCACAGACGTGTTGTCCCTAAAGATATTGTCATCGACAAACAGGAAAATGTGTTAAAGTTTAGAACTTTTTGGACAGCAACTGTATCTGCCACGAACAGTTTCGGACAAACTAAGTTTCTATTCTAACGGAAATTTCTTCATTAATCATTGGTGAAACATACTTCAGAGCTCGAAAATGACATTTACTTCACTTTCCATTTGCAAAATTTTCTTAATTCAAATGAATGTTACCATATGAATGAATGTCTCTCTAATTCTACCAGAAGAATAAGCTACAAAAAGGAAAGAATGTAGACAGTTTCGTTTTTATTTTTTAATCTTGTCGACGGAAAATAAACTAAGAGATTTTGATGATGGTAATGAAGGAGGAAGGCGACGGTAGAAAATAGTTAGAGAAGATTCAAAAGCCCTTAACGAGTGCTGACGGTTCTTTGAAGAGACATTTAAAAATAGTAAAGGACTGGCTTTCGAAGAACCATTAAAAAAGAATAATATTGAGTGTAGTTGGAGAACGTTTCCTTTAATGGAAAATGCTTCCTGAAAACACCTCCAGGGAAAAAAGACTTATGGAAGATTTTTATATTTGAAAAAAAAAAAAAAAAAAAAATGGAGAAGTACGATATTGTAGAGAGGAGTCTTGAAACTCGTATTTTATTTTTGTATTAAATACTTAGCCTTGGTAACGTATTATAAAACAACTGGTTTGAAAAATAAAATAAAATCTTAATTATTGCATTTCATCAGAAATTTATGTCTGAGAGTGTTTATATATAATTATTTCATTTACATAGGGCACTCGTTATTTTCTTAGCAATCATAGCTTTTGTTGTGAATGAAATTTAAATTTAGTAAATATTAAACATTGATTCCTTATAAATTAGTGCCTAAATGTTTCGTATGTAATAGATCATAATTTTTTGTTGCATTTATTAGAATGTATTTCAAATTTTTTAAAACTGTATTTATAGATCTTCTTACTATTGGTAGAAATATTTCTTTTTAGTTATAAATCACCCTTTTTAACTGAAAAGAAGCTTTACTTTCATTCTTTTCTTTATACTCTAATTACATGGAGTGACATAACAATAATTTCTTAAGAAAACATAACTAGGGCTTTTAATTCTCAAAAGGCTGGTTAGTGAGATGGCAGTTTAAGTATCACTCTTGTCATTCGTGAATTAAATATATATTAATGCAATCATATAAATTTATTTTATTGTATAAGTTAATGATATTTTTTTGAGTATTCTCGCATTGGAATTAGATTACATAAGCTGGAATAAAGCCCTATTTCTTGTCGATATATTGAGAGTTTGTTGAATATAAATTTCTCACCCAGAACCGAAATCATATCTTGATTTGTACGACACGTTCAAATTTCGAATCTCCATTTTATGAACACTATGTTGCAAACTTTCTTTCAATATGAAATAAAAAATTCATGAATTCAGACAAATTTCCAGGTTGTGTCGGAACACTAAAGTAAAAATGTTCCAGAAGGTAACAACCACGTATGGTAATGCTCTCTTTGATCTTTGGTATGTGGTGACGTGTTGAAAATGCCAACCAAGACTTCAAGTCTAATTTGCATGTTTTTCGGTTGCTAGAGGTTACAAAAGACAAATTTATTATCCTTCTAGGAAGGCAGAATTCGGAATGTGGCAGAAGATTGCATAAAATTCACTTGAAGGGAGTCGGAACCCTGTTTCTACAGAAGCGAACTAGATTTGGTTGCACAATTGAAAACTAGCTTATAGAATTATAAGAAATTCCATTGCTTGAGATGTTGCTTTTTACTCTTTTTCATCTTACTTGCATTTGTTCAGCTGAAAGTATTCGACAATAAGCAAAACAATTTAATACGTGCATGGTAACTATATTTTGAGCTTCGGATTTTAAATTAACCACTAATGTGAAAAAGAAAAGTTTGGTTATGCTGTAGGAAACTCGTTTACAAAAGTTCGTCTTCGGAGACCTTGCTTTTTCCTCTTTCTATTTACTTATTTGCAGATACTAGTACAAAAACTGATTATGAATTCAACGATAAAATGCTTTTATTTTTTTGATATCAGAAACTTCATATTTATGACACATGATTTGATGCATTATGTGGTTATTAATTTGATTTTTCTCTTAAGTTTCATAATAAATTTAATGGTAAAATGGAAATTTTGTTCAACATATAACATCTAAGCATTTATTTTAATTTCCTAATAAACTAAAGCATTAATAGTATTTATGCATAATAAATATGATAAAATTAGAATAATTCAAACAGATTTTTACTAAGTCTTCTGGATTAAAATACTAATTTCATAGGGTGTTTTTTTTGTTTTCCATTGAAAGACATTGTAGCTCTTCGATGTTTTTTTTTTTTTTTATTCACCTTCATTTTTTTAAAATTTTTAGATGAAAGAGTCTTTTTCATCACTTTGCAGCGAAAAGACAAATTTCATGCAAAGTACTTCAAATAGTTATAGGAAAACTCTAAGCTTACTCAAATTCACGTTAAAATTATTCAAACATTCATATTAAAAATTTAAATAGTAAAATACTTATAAAATACTGAATTGTTTAATTGTAAAGATAATTCGTTCTGAAAGCTAAGGGATGGATTATAAGTTATTTAATGAGTATTTTAAAAAATGGCATATACATCTAACAAGAGAACAACATTAGCAATCAAGAATTGAAAATTTAGACAAGTTTTAAATATTTGAATTGAAGTTAAATATTTTAATTTTCCGGTAGTTTTAGAAGTAGAACTCATTTTCTCAATAAAGAAGTCTATTATTTTTCTCTTTTACTAATTCAGTTAGAAATAAAAACCATATTTAATATTATTCAAGAAAACAGATACTTAAACATACCCATATTCTAATAACATAATTTTAGAAAAATTCAATAATACCTTCTTTTTCTTTATTATTTCCAATTTGTATGGGTTTTAAAAATAACTTGTTTTAAATACCAAAATATTTACTTAAAAAGTATTAATCTTTTTTATCAAAATAAACACTCTTATTGAGTTGAATTAACCCTATCTGACGACGTGGAAAGCATAGTTGCCCGGAATTCAGATACAAAGGCGAGGTCAGTAAGGTAAGAGAACAAAATACGCTTGTACAACTTGCAGTGTTGTGCTGAAAGTTCATCCTTGCTGCCTGAAGTCTTATCGAAAATATATATCATATAAACATTCTTAATTTTATGACAAAGAGTATAAATTACATTAAAATTACAATCCCTTTTACAGAGATTGTAGTACTTGTAAAATATATTCTATAAATGACATGAAGTGAAAAATTAAAAAAATGCATAAGTTTAGAATGTCCTACATTTGAATAACCGCTAATAGGTGATGAAAAACATTCACACTCCCCCTTCCCCAAAGGGTGTTAAAAATTAAATTTATTATATTTAATAATCTAAATAAATTTACGGGTATCAATACCCAAAATAAATGGCCTTACTAATGCTTAATATGAAATATTTATTAAAACAAACATTGCTCTTTAACTTTAATATAGTCTAATGTTTGTGCTGTAACTCATACATAGGCTTATGTCAGTGATTTAATGTTTGTACATCTCCTTGCATAAGTGATAAAACTTAATAAATGAAAGAATATTTTTGTAAAGGAAATAGTTTCGCAGATGTGTTTTATAAAACTGCTACTGCAAGTTGCATCGTATATTCTGATTGTGGGTTTGATCTCTCTAAATAAAGTTTTATTTTAAAATAATTTTATTTACTCCTAATATGCTGCCACCTTAATTGCCAAAAATAATAAACAAGCTCATAAAATGTTGATTCTTTAACAAATTATTGAATACATTTTCCTGCTTTGCTCTTTACATCAAGTAGTTTGCATGAGAAATTTGCCCACGTTTCATTGGATAAACGTCTCTGTTCATTTTTTCAAATTTTCGATTTTTATCAATGAGCCAAAATATTGAATTATAATAATTAGAAAGCAAAACAGTCTGTTTGTAGATGAACTACCGTATAGGAAAATTGAAAATAAGTACAAATATTTCATTTTTTAAAATGAAGATCAAATACTTTCTACTTACTAACATTTCAAGATTACGCAGGACATAACATTTAAATAAGGATATAAATTATTCTTACTTAACTGCTGTATGTCCAATATTAATGTATAATATTATATATATGTATATATATATATGTGTGTACGTATATATACACATCAGTTAGAAACTTTCGAATAAACAAGAGAGAATCTCAAATAATCAAGGCCTAACTCAACCACGAAATTGAATGTGAATCCTCTGAGAGATATATGTCAGAGAGATTATAATGTCTTCAATAACCAAAATACGAGATTTGGATTATCATATTAAGTTAATGATTTAGAAATGTTAATATTTTCCTATTCTGCTCAACGTCATTAAATATCAAAGGTCACCGTTGTTAGTTGTCAGACGATAATGAGGAACAATGATTGATGAGGCTGCCAACAGTAATTCCGTTATGAAGATTAGTTTTATGGAAATACTATGAAAATTGTCAATTATATTTCAATACAATAACACATAGATTAGATATCTCCATGTTAGAGATAATTCCCCCGATTTTGAATCTGTGTTATTTAAAATATCAAATAGGGATTACTTAATGGGTCAATTTGCAATAAAGAAAAATATCTGTAAATAAATTATATTTTTAGACTATATGTAATCAATATTACACAGTTTCTTTTAGCGTTTCGTGATTATTATTTATAATGGTTATTAGCAATAAAAATGTTAGGTGTCTTATAAACTTTTTTTTACTTATTTATAAATTACAAATTAATGTAATATAAGTAAGTATTTACTTTAAATTTATTCGAAAACACACTTGAGCATTAATTGAAAAACAAAAGAGCTTCAGCATAAAACATGAAAAATTTAAAAATATCTAATACAATTTAAAGTTGTAGTACGAATCCTTTTCAGAATCCTAGTTGAATATATTAAGCAAATTTTAGAACTTAAAAAAATATGAATATGAATAAATTATAATTTATAAATAATACTAGAAATTATTTTTCAAAAAAGTAATGCACTTGGCATACATTTTTCATAAACAATTAGACGCCTACATTTGACCATTTCCATACGTTAGTATTTCTAATGTATTTAATGCTCCATTCTGTATTTAATAATTCATATTTTGTAAAAATTCCAAATTGTTTTAATAGTATTTTATTTTTAGATTGAAAAAATTATTATCTTGAATAAACATGTAGGAAAATTATTAAATAAAAAAGTTAATATAGTCAAATGTTTGAACCTTCATATAACATAAGGTATGCATTTTTAAACCAGCGTAACGCAAAAACTTGTAGGCAGAATTTTACAAAATACAAGTTTGTTAACGGATAAGGAACCAATTACAAAACAGGTACCCATGATTACAAAATTCTATTTTATCAGTTAATTTACAATGTTAATTCAGTAAAGTAATTAACGCATTAACGTAAACATTCAGTTAACTGTTAACTTTTCACAGGAATATAAATTTAATGCAGCTATATTGAGAATTGTTAAGTTATTTATATATATATTTTCTTGATGTGAATTTACCATCATTGTAATGATCTCGGATTTCGACACATTATATGGTAACATTGTTCAATAACGACAAGAATAAAAGTGCCTTATAACAAACTCAGAGGGAATTTTTTTCCTGAGGCGTACACAAGACAATACCTTGATCGGACAAAGGGTTGGAAGTTCGAAAAAGCCTCCATCACTCGAGGTTAATCCACCTCCTCCACCATGGGAGTAGAGGAGAAACAATTACCCATATTAGAGAAAACTAAACCACCGAAGCAGTGACTCAAGGGTTTTGAACATTAGATGACATCACAGCCTGAATTTACTGTTTACGTATATCGCTGGTGCTAACTTACCTCTGTGTGTCTAAGACACTTATTCATAAATCAAAACTAGTGATACAAAAGCTACGCCTTATATTTCAAATAGACTCACCATATCAGCTGGAGATGTTAAATGGAAACAATCTTGAAAACAGGGCTCCCAATAGATGTTTATCAAATGACTGGGAAAACAATTTTTGTTTAAGACTTCATTCATAAAGTTCGTGTCTTTATAATAATATTGAAGGGAAGTATGAAGCGGCTTTCTTTAACAATAGCAATAAAAAAATAACCGATATTTAACCAGTCCTGAATTATTTTACCAGCTACTAAACTGGTTATTCCCTTTTGAATAACCACTCCTTCTTCGATCGGTTATTTAAATGTAAATTACTCACCGAAGTAGATTTCCAAGAGTTGATAATTCAGATCCAAGAGTTGATAGTTCAGATTCAAGAGTTGATAATTCTGATCCAATTCAGATCCAAGAGTTGATAATTCGAGTCATACCCATCATTCAAAGTTCACAAAACTTCTAGGGTAATTAGTAACAAAGGCCCTAAAGTGAAGAAAACATCAGTCACCGATAATCTGAGACAAAATTGTTCTTCAGCAAATTTACCATTATAGCCAAAAAACACGGAGTCGTCCTACATGTATTCATTTGTTATAAGGTTACTAAATTTGTATTTTGTTGATATTACCATGCTGTAAAAGGTTGGGGTGTTCATGAACACCATATACGTAAAACCAGCTGCACTTATTTATCTTAATCAATTAACTTCTTAATATTTTTCAATTTTAATGTGTTGCTTAAATAAGAGTTTTTATTGAAATTTTTCTCATCATTTTAGAAGAGTAGTAACTCGTTCTTGGCCTTTGTGCTACGAAAGTCATGCAATAAGTCCTTAGAAAAAATAATGTTTCAATCGACAATAAAAATGAAGTTATGAGACTGAAATTACTGAGACAGCTGTCTAGTGAGTCATGATGTTTACTAACCACAAACCATTTGGATTGCCACGAGCGTCATCTCTTGAATAGTTTAAGGTCTTATTGTAAGATTCTCCAGTGAATATCCTTTTAGTTGAACTTCTCAATAATTTTATTTCATACAGAATAAAAATCAATGAACTAAACAGTAATTTGTATGAACTATATAAGAATTTACAATGAATATAACTGGACAAGTCCCTTCCATATTCAGACATAGCAAAAATAATTAAAAAAACATTGCTTATTATTTTATTTGGATCTAGCTAAAATGTTACAAAAGAATAGTAGCACATTTGCTATTCTGTTGCAAAAGAACTACTGAGTGAGAAAACACGAATGAAAAAGTAAACGAAGAATCGTCACCAAATTATAAAAATAAAAGACAGATTCTCACTTTACTTTAATCTAAAAGGATACAAAACTCTTTTAACAAATATATTACACTTTCCCTTAAAATTTCCGCTTCAAAATCGTTAATTAGCTGAAAACAGTAGTGTTAAACTGGCAATTCTCCGAGTCCTCTCGTTCCACCTACAATTACATGCAGGTGGGCGTCGTTTTGCTTAACACAGTTCATAGACCAGTTAATTTTCAGAGTTTAAAACTTCAATCATTTAGTGTTTAGAGTTATTGACTCCCTGACAGCTTTAAAATATCTTATACATTTAAAAGCGTTTTAAGTCAGTAACTACAAATAATTTTTAATTTTTATTCATGAACATTGTTATGCCTTGACTCAGAAATGATTTATAGTTAATTTATATATGTTACAACTATTTCCATAAAGTTTTATATATATTAATTTTAATATCCAAAACCAGTGACTGTCACACATGACTTTTTTATTGAATGTTTATTAATGTCAAATTTAGCAGCAACTCTAGCGATTACCTAGCAATTTTGAATCTCATAAAATAAATGACGACGACGAGGACGACACTTGAGCTGACACAGTCCTCTCCAAACTTCCATATCACGTCAATGGGAGGGCAGAGCTTTGACAGATTTAATGTGCATTAGTTACAGTACACAGGGGTCTTTAGTGGTAGCTGGCCTCACATCCACTATTGAACAGGAAAAGCGCGCATCGGGATTTCACGGCAATAAACACTAAACTTCCCTTACCTCCATGACTGTCATAAAAAAACCCGTATTTTTATTCTTTCACTAGATTATTTCCTATAATTGGTACTATTTAAAATATAGTAATAAATGTTAATAAAATAAGTAATAATTTACATTTTAATAATGAAATGTTTGAAGATAACTTCCATATATTTTTGGTTTAAAGATGATGTATTTGTTACATATTTTTCGTTGATTAAATTATAATTTTTTAATAATGCACCAAAGTTAATTTATTTCAAAACTTAATCTTTAAAAATTTAATATTTCTTTAAATAAGCTTTAAGAGAACTGTGAAATTTGAAAAACGTAGTGAACAGCATCATAACTGCCCAAATTGTAACTTACGTATAGGGATTTTTTTTCTCGAATATGTTCCGTTGATAAGAATTAGTTTACCCTTAATGTTTTGGTTTGAAAAAAGATCGAGTAGAAACCACTATAACAAAAATAATTGTGTGTGTGGACTTAGCATAGAACTGAATTAAAGAGCTAAAATTATCCTGATTTCATTATTGAATAATTAATACTATTAAAATTGTGTGCGTCAGAAAGGAATAATTTTAAATTATATTAAAGTTTTGAAACTTAATTTTCTTAGTGTCAATGGAAGAGGCTCCAAGTAATAATTTTAAAGATTACAATTAAAAAAATGAAAAAATCCCAGGAAAAACCTCTCATAATACGGAAGTTTATAAATCCGTTTCATTGCAATTCAGTTCAGACAATGCGTAATTTTCTACGAGTATAATTACGCAGATCAGGTAATGTCTAAATTTTTCTAGGGCTCCTTTTTCAGCCCAGTGTCTCACACACACATATACTGGAGTCCTCCTTGGAGCTGAGGAAGGGAAACGATTTTCTTACTTCGTGTCTGATGTGTAATTAGGAAGAAAGACAATAATCTTGAGGATGAATACCTAATACCGTTACCTATTAGGTGGGATTTATGTAAAATTAAGGTAAGATGGTTTTCTTGATATCATGGTCAATTTTCAGGGTCAGTCAGATGATCAGTTTTCTCTTACAGGAGCATCAAGCTGCTTGATGCTAGATGATGTAATTCGACTGTTGCTCATTAGGCGCGAGGTATATTATGTCGTTAAATTCTGCTGGATATTGGTCACAAATAATTAAATTTGACATTAGATCACGGTCGGAAGCCGAAATAAAGAATTTTGAAGAACAAATCAAATCTTATTTAGTGTAATTTGATTTGAATGTTGAAGCAACACGAAGGTTAATGGAGGCGGACCTCTTAATTGTTAACCTCGGACAAGCGACGAGGAATATATCTGAGTTGGCATTTTTATCTCCAAACTTCCACACAATGCGAAAGGAAGGACATGGGACCTTAATTAAATTTAATCTGCATCAACCCAACTACATGGAGGGTCTTCTGTGGCATCAGAGTTCGAACCCTTGACTCAATGCATAAGTAGAGTAAAGGGTTTTTTCGGTTTTTTTCACTTCAACTGACCTTATGGGAATTTCTAGGAATTTATTTGATTTTATATTCTAGACTTGTGAATTATATAAATCAGCATTTTTTTATATATAAATTGAAATGTAGGTAAAACGGAAGTTAGGAAAATGGAAATAGCAGAGAGAGAGAAAGCGATGCAAATATTATAACACATGCTTCCACTGAAAGGAAAGTAATTAAGTCACTGTACAGTGATCATCTGACTGGATATTTAGCTGAATACATCTTTCAAGTTTTAGTGAAGACTCAAATCCTGTTAGAAATCCTGTGAGAAAAGAACTGCTCCCCATTCATGATAATTCTATCGATTTTAGATTATTCTTCAGCAAGAATAAATTGAAGTTACAGATTTTACTGTCTGATTATTTGGACTGTTTAATTGTTGACTGAACTTTATTAAGCTATTATAGATCAAAAACGTGACAGTGAGCTGGACATTACTCCAGTGACAAAGACGAATAAAACGGCGATATATGTCTTGCTGTTTAATTTAATTTTTCTTTTTTTTAGATTACAGTTTATTAATTAGTAATTTTACATTTGTTTCTTTTTGATATAATAAAGAAAATTAATAAACAAAAAATATTCATAGTTTTAAAATCGGTAATATATTTCTAAATAGTATTCATTTATATATGTCCAATAATTCGATTTCTTACAAGGAGACATTTTATAAAGAAAGTATCTACCGTGTTATATAATGTTTGTGTATTTAGTTGAGTTTTCTTAAATAAGAAGAAAATGTTTTGAAAAGTGATGCTGTGTCTCGATTGTTTTCTTCTGGTGATATTATTCTTAAGTTATTTTCGTACAAAAACTTTTTTATATAAGAAAATACAATTATTTATTATTTATTGAGAGTTTTATTTATTTTTTGTTCGATAGAGAGATGGCATACACAGAAATCCTCCGTAGAAAGCATTAGAAAGCATTCACTTTGTAACTTAGAAAGTTGCCATCACCTTTTTCTAACGCTTAAGATTAATCCAAGGAAATATCTTACATGAGTCATTCATATTCTTTCAGCTATTTTGTAGGAATATATCTTAATTTAATATTTGAGGCACACTTATCTGTACAACAGAATGAGTAGAAATAATGTTATTTTGGAATTTGTATTAAATTCCCATGGAAATTGTTCTCAAATAGTTACAATTTGATCTATTTGAATGCACAAAGGTGCATCCCAAAAACAAAAATTATTGAATGTTTCTGCAAAATTGCTTTTTCTCTCAGAGTTGTGAAATTATTGAGAAAATTTTTTTACACGCTGGAAAACCATAAAATATTTAAAATAGGGGTAAAAATATTTTCAAAAATTCGAGAGAAAATGTACGAGTAATTCTGCGGAAGTCTCTGCTTTTTGATCTATTTAATTCATTTTTTTTGTATTGAAATAGACAAAAAAAAGCATAGATTTGAGGATGGCAGTAGAAATTCTGTAGAATTAATCATTTCCGAGATCAAAATGATTGGTAGAAATGAGCCTTAATAGATCTTATTTGAATTATCACACGTGTCACGAATTCACGATATGCCTCCTAGTTTAATTAATGTAAACAAAGAACACATAAATGTCTAGAATGCTTCTATTAATATTTTTTACATCATATAAAAAAATTTAAGAAATCGCTAAATGCTTTAAAAGGTTTTATCTTAAAAATAATCAATTCTACTTTTACTCGCGACATTAAAAGATGCATTTAATTAATTCTTTTCTTAACATTTTTATGGATGTCTTAATCTGTATAAAAATATAATTCGAGTCTGAGTTTAAAATAGAAAATGTAGAATTTCTTATGATCTTAATGACGAACATACTTTAAAGGCTAGTTATTAAAAAAGAGTAACTTTTTTTAATTTTATGGATATTCTAAAAAAGATTCTGTTTTTTGTTGCCATTTTTTTCTTTCATTTAAAACTCTGGAAGACATATCGAAATTTTTTTGTTCATAGTCTATTACAACAATTTAATTAATTAAAAAAATCGTATTTACTCGTTAAATGTTCTGTTCTTAGTTTTATTTTTTAATTTTTTAAAATTTTAATTACTCAAGAATACTAGATGAAACTTCGAAGAAATTTTTGTGTGATAGCAAGTAGAAAGTTTTCATATAAATTATGGATAAATAACATCAAAAAATAAATTATTTAATTGGAGTACATTGGATATGGTATTGGAAGTAATAAAATCAGAAAAATAACTTCAATATCAAGTTTCGAAATTTTCTTTTCTTAATGCAATGAAGAATTTAAATCCAAATTTAAATAAGTTAATTTCAATTCCAGTTTGTTTAGTTTTTACAATACCCTGAGCTTTCAAAGATGTTTAACTAATTATTCAAACTTCATAAATTCTTTACAGCTGTTTATTTTTTATTTACAGTTATTACATTAATAATAAGCTGCTATTTTTTTAAAGTTGAAAGTAGTAACATTTTATTAAAGATTCGTTCCTTTAAAATGCTACTTCAGAAAAAAGAATTTAGTACTTTAACTGACAAAATGATACTTCAACTGAAGAAATTGAAATGACTAAATAATACACAGTATCTTACTTAAGGCTTTGTATCATTTTAAACATTTAAATTTAATATGAAAGGGAAAAAAAACTTATTAAGTATATATTAAATCTCTTAAAAATACATAGCATTTATTGTTCTAAATTTAGAAAGCTCATCACATATAGAAACAACTATTAAATATCATTCATAAAGTCAAATATTTATGATAATTTGAAAAACAATATCATGAATATAAGATTGGAAGATATAGCTTAAATCTAACTGTGAACTTGCAACTATGAACAAATGTTTCAATTTTATATATTCTTTACGGAGTATGTATTTGATAATGCTCAATAATTTTTAATCTGGCTCAAGTTAATCAGTGAACTACAAAAATACGTCGATTGTACTTTTTCATAAGTTGTGAATTATTCCTGAAGAGAGTAATTTATTCATTTGTATATTATTATTTGTGTGAAAAAATCCCTTATATCTATTTTAAGAAGATATATTACTTTAGCATAACTTAAGGATTACATTTTGAGTGATTTACTTGACATTTTTATAAATTGGAACAAATAGTAAAATGCACATTGAATTACCTCAATATAATTCTCGTAATATATGTTGTACATACTAAGTATACCGGAAATTTATGTAAGGTTTGGAAGTGAATGGTATATTTTTCTAACATTTAGTAATAATTAATGATCAGTATAATTTCCGTTGTTACATATGATTTCTTGCAGGGTGATTGTATTTTACAAATTATAGTTTTGAAAACTATTTGGTCTTCAGAAGCGAAAAAATCTTGCTAAGCTTGGATGACATCTTTTTCAGTTCTGAATTTTTTTCCCTTAAAAACATTTTGCAGGCGGGGAAAAATGATAATCGAAGACCTAGGGCATACGATGGAAGCTACAGAATTTCCCAGACTAGCTCTGCGATTTCCTGACGAGTAGACAAAGCAGCATATAGTCGCATTATCATGATGTAGTATGATATGCTTCCTGTTGATCATTACCGGCATCCTTTATTTGAGTTCTTTGTCTAAATCATCCGTTTGTTAATAATATTTCTCAAAATTGAGCATTTCATTAGGTTTCAAAAGCTCGCACTGGTCCATAATGTCCTTCCATATACACAGCATTGTTTTATTCACACTCAGTTTTGGTTTCCAGGAGGAAGGGCCGGTTGCCTTGGTTCCCAGTAATCTCTTTCTTTTAGAATGTTTTCGTAGATAATCTATGTTTGATCACCAATTATCGTTCGGTTTAATAAGGGTATGTCTTTGTTCCATGTCAAAAGAAATGAGCATATGACGTTTTTAAAAAGCAAATTTTTCTAACTGAAATCATGATATATTTGTCCGAAATATTTGTAGACTAAACCTTGTTAAGACGAAGATTATATTGTACAAAAATATTATTAAGTGAGCGAAAATTGTAATATTTATTTTTAATTCTTAAAATGATAGAACTTTTCAGTACATCTATGTGTGTACATAATAATAATAATAATAGTGGTAGTAATAATAATAATAATAATAATAGTATATATATATATATATATATCTTAAGTTCTATTTTAGAAAACCCTTATTTTATGAAGGAGAAATATTTAAAAATGTTTATTTTTAATCTGAAATGGTCCGAAATTATTATAATGTTACATAAGTACAAATTTATACCTGTGATTTTATAATGTTAAAAATATATTCTATTACGTATATCTTAAGTATTTCGGTACAACATTAGTAAGAATATCAGGATTATTTATTTAAAGAACTGTTTATTGTAAAGTTAAAGTACAGCAAATTTAACATTTGAAAATAAAATCGAATAAAATTGTATTAATCAAAATTATTCATCGATAAAACTTTCTCTCTGTTCGAAAAAAAAAACAAGTTTTTTTTATGAATTTTTTTCTTATTTCTACATTAATCCTTTTTTTATTTTGAAGTATTCTAAAGATGTTTACATAAAATTCCAATTCAAAACTATATACAACAACAGAAAAAAAAACCCTGTAGAATTTCGCATTGAAGCGGAAAAAGAATGAAATGAAAGAAACAAAAAGCAAAAGATTTAGAATGTAATTTATTTTAGGAAAAAATAATAAATTCTGATTACACTTTGATTAAGTACCTTATTACTCTACTTTTTGCCCTTCACTGTGGAATTTCACTTACAAAAAACTGGATGCATTTTCATTATTAATTAAAATTTCAGTACACTTTTTCTCTCCCTACTCTTCATTTTTTTTGTTTATCGTCATATTTTTTCCAAGGAAATTATTACTTTTTGTTGCTGAAGCTTTATATTTGAGAATGTTATTTAAGATTTTATGTGTTTCATTAAAGTTTGCTTTCAAATATTCGAAGCAGTTTTTTCATATTGGTATTTAAAGCAAAATAATGGATATGAGTTATTGTTTCAGAAAACAATTCTTATCCTCAATATTTTAAAATGCTTATAAATATTCCCCCCCCTTAATTATCGTATATATGGAACACGCATAAATTTTTCAACATTTCTTAAGATATAATTTTAACATTTAAAATATGTATCAAGACATCACTGAAATTCTATGTATTCGAACAAAGGAATGTTACACAAAACAGAAATCTGAAGCGAAAATTATTACTTGCAAGTGAAATATTTGTAGTTATCAAACATTTTCTTTTTCTTTTAAAATAATGGACAAGAAACATATTTTAAAATAAAATGTTAACCTGCTATGAAATTGAACTACGTAATTTTGGAAGAAATATTACATCAATACGTTATACTGTCATAATTGTGAAATAATAAGTATGACAATGCCACAAAATATTGCGTAAGCATTTGATAAAATAAAATATCATGATTTAAATACCTATAAAAACTTTTGAGTAATTTAGTGTCAATGTGTCTTGAGAGAGAGAGGGAGAGAGAGACCTTGCTTTTTTCTTTTACAAAATTGCTGAACTTTTTTAGCCTTAAAAATCGATGTTATTGCTGTAATTCGTATCAGAAATATACTTTTTAATAATTAAATAGATAAGTACTTCTCGGAAAAGAGATGCTTGTGAAATTTATTGATTTTTGAGCGTCTTTTTTATTTTCAATGAAAAAAAACACACCAGAAGTATTTTCATCTTGTGTTTGTTAATGAAAAATTTAGGGTTTTAGAAATATGAAAATCGCTTTGTTTTTCTACACGTCTGCTTCAATGTTAATTAAGTGCAATATAATTTTCTTATAAAAAAAGAAAGGAAGAAAGAAAGAAGAAAAAAAGATTCTTTTTCATTTTGCTTGTGCTTAAAAATTAACACAGTGAATTAGGTGATTAACGGTGGGAAGGGGAGATTGGATTGAGCATGCTTGAGTTGCTTGGTTCCATGTTCTCCAGATCGGAACAACTTATCCTTAGATATATTTTTTATTTTTTATAATGTGCAGAATTCGGAGGAGGGAGACAAACAAAAGAAAAATAAAATTTAAGAACTCTTTATAAAAATTCTGAAAATTTAATAATCCCTTTCAAATACATCTGAATTTACTTATTGTATACTGCAACTATTTACTTCCTTTAATCAAGAATCGAACTTCAGTTTTGCAGTCTGTGATTAATTTTTAATACTGTTGCGCGTTTAACTAGTATTTTCGATCATTGGTAAAACCTACATTATTTTTCCAAATGCCAATTCGTCTTCAGTTCAATAAATACTTGGGTTTTCTAAAGAGTAAGACCAAAATTCGTAACATATTTTTCAGGTCAGAAAATTGTTCCAATATTCTCATAAATATGCATTGTTCTAACACTTGATTCGTTTAATTTTATTCATTCTTAAAATTTAGTGCTACCTTTATTTTCTTTCTGATTTTTTTAGCGTTTTAAGAAGTTTATTTAATGATTTGAATTAATGGCAATTTTGTCATTGACTGTATATTGTTATTTGCGCCATTCCAGCCTGCCTTAATTCTATAATTATTCAGACTGTTTAAAGAGTAATATGAAAACTCGTAATACATTTTTAGATAACAAAATTGTCCCAATATTTATATAAACATACATTATTCTAACACATAAAAAGGGTGTCCCATAAATAGAGGTATAAACTTTAGTGAAATGTAAGGCACATAAAAATTGAGAAATGTATAGAAGCCTATAACAGGAAAAGTTATCGTACATCGATAAGTTGGGCTGTTCACGAGAGAGCTAGATGCTGAAATATTTGATTTTTCTTCATTCGGTAATATTCGCCTTGTTCATACAATGCTACACGAACAAGGAACAGACCGACATAATCCTAGGGTATGGATTTGAGGTGGCAGAGAAGACCAGTTCAAATACTGTATTGAGAATGATTCCCACAGAGGCATTTATCGAGCCTTCATTTGTTTTGCACATGCATAATAATTTATTTGAAATGTGCACCTTAAGAACCCACAAGCATAGTGAAGGTAGGCCATGAGTAACTCCTAAACACACCATGAAAGTATTTTGGTCAACGAATGAATGGGTGTGGTTGGGTCTGGTTTCCATTTTCTTCGTATTAAGGCAACCCGGATTTATTTCTTTATAGAGCCCATAAAGCTGTTGAGTTTGAAATATCTGTTGAGCTTGAAATGCTTAAGTTTACAAAAGTCATCTCGCTGCTGCAGATATCTTATCAAATTCAGGTGTGTTTGACAGTGTTCATGGCCCATCGGTGAGTGCATTGCTTCTAAGGGTGGGAACTTCGAATATCTTCTGTAACATTTTGATATGGAATAATCTGCCTTAACATTTATAATATTTATATTAAATGAATATTTATGGTATTCGCTATCTTAATTAATTTCATATAATGCATTTAAGCTACCACGTTAATTATAATTTCCAGTCACGAATTGCTATGTAATTTTCAATTCTTTTGATGTGGCCTACCTCCCCTTAAAGATCGTACTTCTGAATAAGGAAAAATCTATATTCATTAAATATTATGTATTCTTAAAATTTAGTCTTCCTTTTGCGCATTCTGTGACATTTTATATACATGGATCCTAGTTATTTATAAACAATATTTTTTTTTATTTTTTCACCCTTGCAAGCCTGAATCACAATTTAATAAATACTCAGGTTGTCTAAAGAGAAAGGTCAAAACACAAAATGTATTATTCTTATTAGCAAATTACATAGATTAATATAACATTCTTCATTCTTAAAATTAAAGGAAATCTAAAAATAAGCAAATTTTCCTATTAAATTATGATGTTTGCACTGCACTATAGAAGATATAATATGGAACATATTTTGAAATTGAAATAAAAAATTAATTCAAAGAAATATCTATATACAATATTTTACTACAATTATTTGGTAGTCAATAGTAAAATTAGAATACGTATCTAAAGTAAGCTATTTTCGATTTGAAAAAGATTTTTTTTTAATCTAACTCCGATAGTTTAATATTGTTCTAAGAGAGGATTATTATCATCGAAAAACTATTAAGAGTAAAAATCGTTTAAATTGAATCAATGCAATTAATATTTTCTGTAGTATTGTTGATAATAATGCTATACACGATAAAAATGACATCGATGGCATTGAATTTATATTTTAGATAGCACTATTAACCGTATAAACTATCGATAGAACTTTAAATAATATTGTTCAAGAAAAATAT
>BMAW01039373.1:25045-39705 GCA_019974015.1 Nephila pilipes | reverse complement strand
CAAAACTTACTGCAAACACTTCTACGATACAATTCCTGTTTCTGCAGATACAAATTGAAAGAGTACTCAGAAAAAGCAAGCTTTAATGGTCGTGTACCCCGGAGAAAACCTTTCATTTCTAAGGGAAACCAGAAGAAAAGGTTTTCATTTGCTGAAAGTTATGTTTCAAGGTCTCCAGACTTGGGCGATGCTATGTTTTGCCGAAGCTTGACTGTGAGTTGATTCCTAAAAACGCCATTTTCCTACTGTCAAGTATGTAGGTGGCTCTGTACTCAGCCAATGACGTAAAAAGTTTAGTGTTTATTGATGAGATCGTGGACAAAAAAATCAATGCTTAAACATTCTATAAAATAAGTTAAAGCAAAATGATGAAAAGTTGGGTTTAGGTTTGAGTTTCATTTTTCAACACTATAATGATGCAAAGCAAACAGCTAAAATTGTTCCATTGGGGTTGTTGTACAACTGTAGAACGCAGTTGCACACTTCATCACAGTCATCTGATCTCAATATTATTGAAAGTTTCTGTTCACAGTTGGAAAATTCTATCCAAAAATATCATATCAAGAGTAAAGACCATTTAAAAAGAGTTTTAAGGGAAGAATGGGCTAAAATCACAAGTGAAACAACCCAAAATCTTGTTAAGTCGATGCCACGTTTTCTGAAATGGGTGAATTAATTTGAATGGGTGTGCGACCAAATTATTAAAAAGTTTGTCTTTTCATGTTTTCATTTAAAAGTTAAGCCTGGTGCATACTCAATTTTGGGACTTTATATGTTGTAGTTTCTGCTGAAAAATTATGTAATTAATTTATTATTCGGATTTCTTGCTTGTTTCTACGCCTAGTATATTTTATAGAATATATTTTGTCACTTATATTAATTTAATATAAATATTCAGTATTGCTTTTTTATACCTTTAAAGTCGAAAAAGAAAGGAATATATTCAGTTTTGGGATCCATAGTAGGGTTTTTTATTTATCGGTTTCCTTTGCGTGTTTTCTTTTCTTTTTTTTTTTTTTTTTTTTTTTTTTTTTCGTTACTTCATTTTATATCTCCATCGGGTATAATGAAATTTCTTGCATTGAAATCCAGGGAGATTCTAGTCTCTCGCATTGAATCAACTCCAATTATACAAGGATATTTCTTGTCTTCTATTACTATTTAAACTGCCATTCTCGTTTGAAATGTCTAATACCAAGTCATGGTCATGAGCTAGCGGCCGGCGTTATTTCCATCCAATCGTGGGTTCCACTGTATTAAATATGCGATTCTGATATGGCAGATGAACGCTTAATGCCCTCTTAGAAATTGTAGAAAATTTAACTCTAGCTCTAACTTGGAATTCAGTTAAGGATTTTTGAGAGAACACAAGTTTTAAGTCACTCTACAGCTCAGCTAATTTCTCTTGAGCTCGTGTGGCAGATGATGAACGACATAGATGTCGATTAAAAATGATTTTTGAATCCAAAATACTTTTTGAAATGTACTATATTTAATCGAAGATAATAAATAGATTACGACTAATGTTATTTTAAATTGATGCATCTAAATAACCGTGACCCCAACATTTTGCTTTGCTAATCCTCTTGGAGCTACCACCCACAGTTTAAGAAACGCTGTTCTAGAAAAACCAAAAGGCCTTTGACAGCGGACCTCGTACTTCTGAGCCATGGGCAAGTGACAAGGCTGATACCCGAGTGCTCTCTCTCTCTCATCGCCTTGACTTCCACTCTACACTGCAGAAGACTTAGAGGCCCAGACGAATTCAATTCTTGCGGTCAATATTGTTTCTATTGAGTTGCGGGTGAGAGCCCTGATGCCATTAAAGACCCGCCGTGTAGCGGAGCTGAAGATCCTGGTCGAAGTTCCAATCCCTCCCGTTAGCGTGATGTAGAAGATATGAGAGAGAGAAAGAGAGTATGCTAACTCAGTCGTCGTCCTCGGCACTTGACCAAGGTTTAAAATTACGAGGTTTGTCGCCGATAGCCCCCTTGTGATACTTCTCAGTTCGGTGTTGATAAACAATAATAATCACATTATTACCCATAATAGAGGAGCCAGGTTTTAGTTAAGTTTAGTTTTTATTGACGTCGCACTAGAAACAACACGAGGGCTATTGGCGACGGACCCCGTGATTTTGAACCTTGGTCAAGTGACGAGGACCACACCTGAGCTGGCACCCCTCCCCTCTCCTAACATCCACACCACGCCAACGGGAGGACTTTGGACCCCGAACGGATTTAACGTGCATCAGCCCCGGCTACTAGGCGGGTCTTTGGCAGCCAAGGATCGAACCCGCAACTGAACGAAAACTGCCGGCCGCGAGTCCACGACCGTGACCACTAGGCTACCGCGGCCCCCATAGAGGAGCCAGGACTGAAACTCTCGTCTAAAATCCAACATCGGCCACCAGCTAACTAGGGATCGCCATCATTGGATTTCAGGGAAAACTTAAACTTTTTAAAAAAAAAAAGGATCTAATTTCTCTATTCTCCTTTGAAGTTTGTTTCAATTGACTTTCATAAATTCCTGTGAACATACGTTTCAATAGTTTTTAGTAACAAGTTAGAAAACCTACCAAAACGATCAAAGCTTAGTGTAAAAAGAAAACAATTATTTAAGCTAAACACTTAACGAAAATTTTTAAGCTCGTACTTTCTAAAAATCTGTAACTCAGATGTCATTAATTTTAAATATTTATAATTAATTTTGAATTAATAAGATATTAATTAAAACTAAGAGTTGCGGTCGCATAAATTACAACGCAGCTTGAAATACGAAAGAAACTTACTATTTATTTATTATTATTATTTTGTTATTGCCATTGAAAATTATCAGGCTAATTTTGTTGCAACGAACTAAATTATTGAAGTAATCCACTTAAAATTCTTCTTATAATCTATAATTGTAATCTCACGTAATAAGAAATCCTCCCCCCCCCCCCGGGGGTCGTTGGTTTTTTTATGGATTGGAAGGATGTAATCAGCTGCTCGTTTCAGCTATTGAAATTTTGAAGAATCGAATCACCTTTGTAAAAAAAAAAGTCATATTTAAGCTGCTTGTTATTTTTTTAAAAAAAAAGTTGATAAAGAGCCATCTTAACGCACTAGTTTAAGGGAAGAATGAATAATATATTGTTTTTTGAGAGATTGAAGATCACCAATAATTCATGCTGAAAATAACCTGATTAAAAAAAGGGAATAAGATATTTATCTTTTTTCATTAGTAAATCTCATTCTAGCTCAAAACCCCATTTCTTGAATAATGTTTAATGTTTGTCGACTTTTTAATACATTTTTTTTTTGTTAAAATCAGTATTATTATTATTTTTTTAATATTTTTATCTTCATTTTCAATATATTCAAAGGCTTTTTCTTACTTTCATTAAAATTGCTTACAAACTAACATATCAGCTCATCATTTATTATTTGAAGCTAATTTATAAGACAAAGGGAGAAATAAAATAGCCCTTTTAAGCACGTTATATTTCAAAATTTAAACTTAAAATGACTTACGTATATTACAATTATGCGAAATGAAACAATTTTTAATGTGGAACATTTTGCTGAATATATATATATATATATATATATATTATTTCTTTGTATTTCAAAACGTTAAAGAATTAACTCTATAGCTGTGAAATAAATTTAAAAATTCTTTCTTTTTAAATTTTGTACGTCTACTTTTAGACTAATCGTAAATATAAATCGAAATTCACGAAATTTTTTAGAACTTATTTGAATCTCTTCTGATATCTTCAAAAATTCAGATTTTGATTGATGGGAGGATGTTCCATGACAATGAACACGCTTTCTAAAGCTAACTTTTTCACGCACTATTTATGGTTACGCCAAATCACGGGGGAAAATATCCTTTTTTTTGTATGTATGTGTATAATACTGACACTTTTCCCAACTAATAATCTATTTTCATGTTTTATTTTAATAAAAAAAATGGAAATTAAATATATCTGCAATTATGAAGCTTGTTTAAAAAATAATACTCCCATAATCATAATTTTTGAAATTTGCCTTACGATTTTAAGTTTTTGTTGCACTTCAAAACTGCTGATGTTCTTCTATGTAATACAGTTGACTGTTCCCAGATGTCGTTGGTGCGCTGAGAATGAACAAAATGTTGACCCGTGCAGGGACGTCTTAAGACTTCTTGAGGCCCTGAGCCCTCATCAAAAAATAGGCCCCACCTGTGAACCTTTAATCTAATTTGGTGTATATGCATGTACATATCTATAAAAACAATCCGCAGTAAAATGAGGTTTTATGTAAATATTCGTTTTCTACATTTTAAATTGTAAAATCATTTTAATTCGTTCTTCAAAATCAATTGTTAATAATATTTCATTTTCACTACTCATTAAGCTTAAATTATTCAAACGTGATTGAGTCTTACAATTTCTCAAATCTTTTTGACCAGTTCTTAGTTCTGAAAATGAACGCTCACCACTCGCGTCAGTAATAATAATTTATAAGAAAATTCTCATAATTATTTCAATATTGAGAAACACAATGAATAGTTTTTCATTATACTTGTATGTAATGTAAAGAACGTGTTGATCCCAATTTCAGTCCCCTCATCCAACAACTGTTCTTCATCTTCATCTCCATTGGTAGAATTGTGGCCGCGGTAGCCTAAGCACGCGGCTGATGCACGTTAAATCTATCGGGGCCCTAAGTCCTCCCTTGGCGTAGTGCTGAAGTTAGGAGAGGGGGTGCCAGCTCAGGTGTCGTCCCCGTCACTTGGCCGAGGTTCAAAATTACGAGATCCGTCGCCAATAGCCCTCGTTTTGCTTCTAGTGTGAGTTAATAAAAATTGAACTAGAAACTAAAACTGAAAGCCGTGGTAGCCTAGTGGTTATGTTTGTGGACTTACGGCTGTCGGTTTTCGTCGGTTCAGAATTTCAAGCACTGATGTCACTGAAGACCAACTGTGTAGTAAGACCGTTGCACTTAAAATCTGCGGAGGTCCCTAGTCCTCCCCTTTGTATGGAAGTGTGGAAAGGGAGGAGCCCAGTTCAGGTATCGTCCTCTCACTTGATCGAGGTTCAAAATTATGAGGTTTGTTACCAATAACCTTAGAGTTGCTTCTCAGTGCGATATTAATAAACATTCACAATGACTACAGGCTCTTCGGTAGGCAGTTCCTGACTGTGCTCTTCCACGAGCTCATCGATATCATTGCTATTCATTCTCTTCACCACCAGTTCCATATCTTGACCAAAGATGCAATCTCTATGACTACAGGTCTCACAGGAACTGGACACGATTGGAAAAACGTGTTATCACAAGTACCAGCGGAGCGTATGCTATACACAGACTGATGTAGCAGGTGCTCACAATCTGGACTTCCCTTCTCTTCGCCACTTGTTGTTCGACACTCATTCAGCTAGTCACATATTGAAATGTGTGTTTGCTCACTGTTAAGAGTATTAAGTCACATTAAGCGAGGTTCCCCTCTTCTTAATTAATGAAGGCTAACACATTTTAGGTGGTGCACGATATTTGTATAAAAACTAAAGGAAATCTGAATCATAAAGTTTAAATTAAATTTTTTATTAAATTCATATTTTGAAATTATAAATATCTTCAGTGTACATAACTTTATATATATTAGTACTCTGCGAACTGTACATAGATTGGATTTTATGTGTGTAATTGTGATTGTTTATTAATGTCGAACTGCGAAACAATACAGAGCTATTGGTGATAGACCTCGTAATTTTGAGCCTTGGTCAAATGACGAGGCCAACACCTGAACTGGCAACTCCCTCTCCTAACTTCCACATCATGCCAATAGGAGGAGTTTGAGCCTCAACAGATTAAACGTACATCAGCCCCGCCTACGCGGCCAGTCTTTAGTGGCATCCGGGCTCGAATTTTTGGCTCAATGAAAATCGCCGGCCTGAGTCAGCGACCGTGACTGTGACCACTGGATTTTATGCAAGAGGTATCTAAAGATAAGTACACAACTTACAGATGTAAATATAGCTTTTGATTATAATTACTCGTTCATAACTATTTATTTTTATAAAAATCTGTGAAATTCTTTGGACAGAACTCACTTTCTTATTCGAAGACGTCTAAGTTACTTTAAGGCTCCCGTCTACCAACCATTTTAGTTTCGTGAGCTTAATGTTAATCCTATGGAATATTGACTTAAATTCTCTCATCTTTACCATTTGACCTATTTAAATGCAACAAAGTGCATCTGAAAGAGCAAAAAATAGTGAATGCTTCTGTGGAATCACTTTTTTCCTCCGATTCTTAAAAATATTTTTACCCCTATTTTAATGATTCGTTTGCGAGTTTCTCCGGTCTTTAAAAATAATTTAAAATATTTTTAAAAATCGGAGGAAAAGAGTAATCCCGCAGATGCAATCCTTATTTTTTGCTCTTTCAGGTGCACTTTTTTGCGTTCAAATTGATCAAATAGTGAAGATGAGAGAATTCAAATCGAAATTCTATAGGATTAACATTATGTCCACGAAATCAAAATGGCGGGTAGATGGGAGCCTTAAGTCGGAAAGGCAGATGAACTGCTGCACATATGCAAGAATCGGCAATTGACATACTTAAATTAATCAAACAAATACAATTAAACTTATCTGGGTGCCTCACTTTTTGATCCATTCGTATCAAAAGAATATCAATGGAATCAACACGAGAGAGAAAAATAAATTCTTTCGATTCGATTTATTTTAAGCCCAAATCTCCGTTAAATTTTTTTTTTTCCCTTTCAGATAAGAATCCGAGTTCATAAAATCCTCTTTTAAACCCACCCATAATCAATCTTGGCTCGGAGGCATGAGGCAACGCGAAAAGTGATTTTCGATTAATCTTAAAAATAGAAACCGGATTTGTCGCTCGATGGCGCCTCAAATGGTGAAAAAAAAAAATGTCGTGACGAAATTTTATGACACAAGAAAAGAGGATGACAAGGGGAAAAAAAAAGAGTAGAACTCTGAACTTGCAACAGCAGGACTAAAATACACCACTGGCAAAAAAAAAGAAGAAATTTTTTTTTTTTATCTCACATACTTGAAGCGTGATTCAGATATCTCAGAGAGCACTAAATGTTGAAAGCATCGAACGGAATATAGATTTCATAGAGTAGCCTGTTTTCCCTGTGTATTTTATGATAGTTCATTGAGTCTTATTCATTGAAAAAAAGAAATATTTGAGGACTATTTAATGATATTCACAAAAGGGATGTACAGCTTCTCCTCGACTTACAACCGTTCTCCCTGACGACCACAATAAATAAATAAAATATTATGTAATACTAAAATAATAACACTACATGTTATTTAAGTTTCTATTTTTCCTTATGAATGAAGGAATGTAAAGATTATTGGCGCAAGAGCCAGATATGGCTATGCTGCGCCAAACAAGATTTTACTGTGGTCTAGACGTGAAATTGAAAAAAGATAAAAAATGTTTGACAAGAAGGAGGGTCGAAAACAGAGAAAGATTGCTAGGGTATCCCGGGAGTGCGTCACCCGTGTTTACCAAAGACAGTAAACCCCGTGGGAAAGAAAAGATCACTAAGGTGCCTCGGGGTCATGATGCCCGTACTTACCTGAAGAAGGCAAGCCCCTGAGGTCCCCTGATATAATCCACAGGGGCAGGGTGCCCGGCTATACCCCCAGACGCTGGGTACTCATTTTAGTCGCCTTTTACGACATGCATGAGCTATAGGGGGACTATTCTGTCATTCCCGGTCACCACACGGGTCTATTTTTCCTTACAGTACGTATTGTAGAATGCCTGCCTGCACGGTCCATGGTGGTGATAACCTTGGAGTCATTTTCATGGACTAGCGGCCGGTGTTATTTTTGTCAAGTCGGGGGTTCGAACCCTGATGCCTCTGAAGATCCGCCATATGTCAGGGTTGATGCACGTTAAGTCTGATCGAGATCCCAAGTCTTCCCTTTGGTGGGGTGTGGAAGTTTGGAAAAGGAAGCGCCAGCTCAGATGTCATACTCGTCACTTGATCGAAACTGAAAATTCCGAAGTTTATCGCCAGTAACCCTCGTGTTGCTTCTCAACGCGATGTTCGTAATTGGTTTGGTTTAAGAAACGTCGCACTAGAAGCAACACGAGGGCTATTGGCGATGGACCTCGGAATTTTGAACCTCAGTCAAGTGATGACATCTGAAGTGCCACACCCTCTCCTAACTTCCACACTACACTATTGGAAGGACTTTGGGCCCCAACAGATTTAACGTACATCAGCCCCGACTACACGGCGGGTCCTTAGTGGCCAAGGATCGAACCCGCGACTCAACAAAAACTGCCAGCTACGGGTCTGAAACCATGACCACTAGGCTTCCGCAGCCATGCGACGTTCGTAAACAACAAACTAACAAAAAGCCCTGAAAGTTTCCGTATTGGTGATTTGTGAATATATTATACATAATTCGAGATAAAAACCAACGTTTTTATATGGTGGCAATGTTTATTAAAAAAATTCTTGAAATATTAGTTAAAACTTGTTGCAAATGTCTAAATATTGCATTGTTAGGAGAGTAAGAACGATTCCCAAAGTTCCAGAGCTCTAGCTTAATTGGAAGTTGGTTAAATTAACGATCGAAAATTTGATGACACACACACACCAAGTAAAATTCAGATAAACGTTTCAAAAAATCGGGAGTTTTTCAACAATTATGTTTGTGCTAACAGTAAGAAACACTTTGCCTATTTCTCTCAACATAACGAAGAAAAAAAATTCCATAAGTGGAATAATCGCAATTTCACTCGATTGCTATATAAGTGTAATATTCTTCAAAAAAATAATGAAAAAAAAAATCGAAAATTCCATGCAAAGTTTTTCAAATAACAGATTTAGCCACCTAAGGTGCGCTTCCTTTTATAAATATTATTAAATTACTCAATTAAAAATATAAAAGAATTAAAGTAAATGATGAAATATCGAGAAATAGACAATAGTAAACTTTCTGATATTAAAAATAAAGCAAAAGATAAATTATTAAATTGAATATTATATCAGCTAGATGTAATTAAAATTAATGCAAACGATAAATTGTTAAATTGAATAATATATAAGCTACATGTATTTAAAATTAGAGCAAACGACGAATTATGAAATTGAATATATTTAAGCTATATATATTTACAAATGAAGCATATGATAAAAAAAAATTGAAAAGTGATCTGGTACATCTAAAGTGATCCAACTAAAACAATAGCCCCTTGGGTGGCTGAAAATTTAGAACTTTTATTTACCATAAATGTCTAAATTACCCGTTTCTATCAAGGAGGTAGGATGATGATGGTGAAGTTTTATGGCGCAAGAGCCAGATGTGGTTATGCTGCACCAAACAAGGTGCAACTGTGATATAGACGTTTGAATGAATGAGACCATGATGTTCCAAACAAAGTCACTGAGCGATAGCAAAGCTAGTAAGGTATAAGAGTATGATTCAGACGTGTGAAAACAGAGAAAAAAGTAAAAATTTTGATTGACATGAGGGAGGGTCGAAAATAGAGAAGGATCGCTAGGGTAACCTGGAGGTGCGCCCCCCATGTTTACCAAAGACAATAAACCCCATAGGAAAGAAAAGATCACAAGGGTGCTTCGAGGTCACGATACAAGGATTTACCTAAAGAAGGCAAGTCCCTGATAAAATTCCCAGGGGCAGGTTGCCCGGCTATACCCCCAGATGCTGGGTACCCATTTTAGTCGCCTCTTACGACATACATGAGCTACAGTGGGACTATTCTTTCACACTCGGACACCCCACGGGTCTTTCGAGGAGGCAAGCTGAACTCGTCTGCGCATATTTTTAGAAACGCGTCACAAGATGTTGGGAGTGACTCTTTTTATCCTTTAAATAATATGGCAATTTTCAGATCAACTATTGTTTGATAGGAATTAGAGGAATTAATTAGAGGAAAGAAACAAAAGCACGTTCTAGAGAAATAACAGTATTTTTGTTGCTCCACATTCATTCCATAAAACTATTGAATCGGGATTTTCTGGTGGAGACCTCTGTTGATATTGTGGATGAAGAAAACCTGAAATGATATCGTTATATTTTCATAGCATCAATATGAAATATAATGCTCGAATAATGAAATTAAATCAACTACAAAATTATAACTGCATAACTCAACTGAAATAATAACTGCTGCCAAAACCTCAAAAAGTATCTCCTCGGCTTTTCCGAATTGAAATCCTATAGAACACCTAGGATACATGGATAGTAAAATATTACTTCTAAGAGAAGATATGAGTCAGTTGGGTTTATTATAGAGGTAGGCGCAACATAGCCTGCTTTGGCTCTAGCGCCATAAACCCCCACTGTCACCCACTTTATTATAGCGAGGGCCATATTTGAATAAGTGTGACTCATTAATTTACGAAACAACTTATATCTGTGACCTAGACAAGGCCCTGTAAATAAATGCAAGAACAGAAGAAAGAGGGGGGGGAGAATGAGAAAGAGGAGGGTTGAAAACAAAGAAAGAGAGAACGCAAAAGTATCCGGGGGCACGACACCTGTATTTACCGAAGACAATAAACCCCTTGGGCAGAAGACCACTCGAGCATCTAGTGGTCGTAAATCCCAAACTTACTGATGAAGGTAAGTCCTTGAGGGGTTAATAAGAGATTCGAAGTGTAAAAGGTGACCTTCAAGACATTCGAGACGGTGTGCCTTCCAATTTAACCAAAAAAAAAAAAAAAAAAATCGGAAACTATTAGATTTCAAACATACATCGTGGCCGCTGCAGCCTAGTGATCATTCGTGGCCGGCGAATTTCGTTCAGTCGCGGATTCGATCCTTGGCCGCAAAAGACCCGCTGTGTAGCCGGGGCTGATGCACGTTAAATCTGTTGGGGACCAAAGTCATCCCGTTGGCATGGTGTGGAAGTTAGGAGAGGGGTGTCAGCTCAGGTATCGTTCTCCTCACTTGACCGAAGTTCAAAATTACGAGGTCCATCACCATGAACCCTCGTGTTTGTTCCTAGTGCGACGCTAAAAAACCCAACCAATCTGAACATGCATCCTTTTTATCTAATATTGAGAATTCTCCCAACTGTAGATCTCTCAATTGTTTATTAACGGGACATTCAGTAACATGTCCCACTGAAGGTCATGGATGTCGTAAGAGGCGACTAAATGATCAGGGTAGCAGCGTCTGGGGGTACAGCCACACAGCCTGCCCCTGGGGATCATATCAGGGAACCTCAGGGACTTGCTTTTTTCAGGTAAGTACAGGTATCATGACCCCGAGGTACTCTAGTGATCTTTTTCTTTCCTATGGGGTTTACTGTCTTTGGTAAACACGGGTGACGCACTCCCGGGATACCCTAGCGATTCTTCTCTATTTTCTATCCTCCTTCTTGTCAACCAGTTTTTGTCTCTTTTTCAATTTCTTAACGTCTAGACCACAGTTAAATGTTATTTGGCGCAGCATAGCCATATCTGGCTCTTGCGCCAATAAACTTTACATTCTCTCTCAGTTACAACATGAAAGCTATAGGCAACGGACCTCGTTATTTAAAGCCACAATCAAGTAATGCGGAAAAGACATCATACTCTCCAAATTTCCACACCACGCCAACGTGAGGACTTTTAGGTCTGACATATTTAGCGTGATCCAGCTCCACTATACGACAAGTATTAAGTGGCTTCAGATTGATTGATTGATTGGTTATATTAACGTCGCTCTAGAAGCAACACGAGGCAGCATGCTCAAGAAGACCGAGCTCTCACAAGGGGTTTAGAGCTACAAACAGGCCACCCGTGAATCTCCCGCACTCTGCTTTTACTGACAAAAGAACAAAAAATTACATATTTTCGAAACTCAAAAGTAAATAAAAGCTTACATTGTGTTTACACAGCTGGAAATATGCATGACAGAAGAGAAAAAAAATTACAGTAGGATACTTTGGTTAAGTGGCACAATACAAAAGGTGCCAGAAACTCGTGAGTTAAAAGTGAAGTAATAGGAAAAGAAGGAAAACTGAAATATTACAAAAATGTAATCAAATATTGTTACTGGGTAATTTTACATTAGAATTTTCCCACACGAACTTCAGCCAAATAGGTTTCGCATCAACAACAGGACATTTTGAATGAAAATCTCTGGTAAAAGGGCAAGAGAATACGTAGTGGTCAGCATGTCCAACAGAGCCACGGGAACATAATTTGTATTTTTCAAATTCAAACTATTTAAATAACAAGTGAAGGGACCATGACCAGATAAGAAGTGTGTAATTAGCAACAGATCTCGTAATTTTGAGCCTCGGCCAAGTCACGAGGACATCACCTGAGATGGCACTTCCTTCTCCTTACTTTCATGCCATGGGAGGACTTTGAGCCCCGATTGATTTAACGTGCATCAACCAGGCTACACGACGGGTCTTTAATGGCATCAAGACTGGAACCTACGACTCGACGAAAACATCTGGCCGCGAGTCGGCGACCTTGACCACTATGCCACCGCGGCCATAAGTGGCTTGAGAACACTAACCTGTGTTTTGCTAGAAACAATGCCGGCCGCGTGCTCGCAATCATGACCACTCAGCTGCCACCACTGCTGAGGAATCTTTCTATCATAGGAGAAGACTTACAACCCAAGACTTACAACTCAAATGAAAGACTTACATTTGGATATCTTTAAGAAAACTAAACAATATATTAAAAAAAACATTTCCCTCTGTAGAAACATGAAAAATTCTGAATTTAACAGGAGAGTTGAAAAATCGATAGTTAAACAAAATTAATCTTTATAATAATTCAATATAAAAACCAACGTTTTTAAAAACAACGTTTTTATATGGTGGCAAAGTTTATTAGAGAAAGTTATTGAAATATTAGTTAAAATTGTTAGTTATTTTTAACTTTAAAATTCACTTAAAAAGAGACATTTGTGAGAGTTTTAAAAAATTCATAATACTCATGAAATCAAAACATGTATTTGAAAGTTTGTAAGTCATTCTATTAAAAAAAGAATGGGAACCAGAATTCAGAAAAAAATTATTGTGATAAGACATGGTGCCAAATATTGGAAACTTTCTTTCTTGCGAATGATTACTGACTAAAAGTCAGCAACCCTTACTATCTCGGAGATAGTAAAGGGGAGATAGTATCTCCCCTTTGTGAGTACAAAAGGTTTACGATACCGCATGCTGCGTGGGGAGTGCCCGGTGTTCCCAGAGGGGGAAAGAAATTTTTTCCTCAATCCTAAAAGCGCCGAGAGGAAAGAATATTTTGACTTATTAAAATTATTGAAATATTAGTTAAAACTTGTCGCAAACGTCTAAATATTGCATTGTTAGGCGAGTACGAACGATTCCCAAAATTTCAAAGCTCTAGCTTGATGGGAAGTTGGTTAAATTAACGATCGAAAATTTGATGACACACACACTCACTCACACCAAGTGAAATTCAGAAAAACGTTATAAAAAAATCACTGTTATTATACGAACACACATACGGATTAAGGTCTGAAATGAAGCATTGAAAATAGATGAAAAAATTATTTTATAGATAACTTCGTTTAAATATATAAGCAAAACAATACTGAAGTGAAAATAGTATTAAGACCGAAGGAGAAATATTAGAAATTCGGCGGGAGAGGAGAAGGCGCTAGCGAATACTTATTAATTTCTTAGCTATACCAGAGTTTTTCGTGCTGAAAATTAAATTATGTAAATGCTTGGAGGCTTTTTCAACTTGTTTGTCATTACAGTTTGAAGGGCTGCAATTATTCGCTTTTTCAGTTTGTCAGCATTCACTGAAAGTGACACTAAGAATACATTATCTTTTAAATAGCCCCAAAGAAGGAAAAAACACTGGGAGTTAAAAACATGGTTTCTCTTTTGATATACTGATTAATAGCAAGGTCGTTATCTGCTCTGAATACCACTCAAATGTACTGTGTCATGTGACTGCGGTACTTGGTGGTCATGGTCACAGACTCGCGGTCGACATTTTTCGTCGAGTAGTGGATTCGAACCCAAATGCCACGAAAGGGCCGCCGAGTAGCCGAGTTTGATGCACGCTATGTCTGTCGTGGCTTAGAATCCCCCCCGTTAGCGTGGTGAGGAAGTTAGGAGAGGGAGGTGCCTGATCAAATGTCGTCCTCGCCACTTGACCGAGGCTCAAAAGTAAGAGGTCCCCTGGGCTCTTGTTTGCAGCTCTAAGCCCTTTGGCTGAGCTCAATCCACTGCTCCACATATTTCGAGAGCTCAACCCCCCGCTCCGCACATGGTGCACTACGGGTTTCATTGCTCTACACCAGGGCTTCTCAACCGGTGATACGAGTATCTCAAGGGACCTTTAGAAGATACGCGAAAAGAAAATGCACTATACTAATGAACTATAAAAAAAAAACTATAAAAAAATTGGCAGAGGTTTTTATTAAGATTTGCATTTGTAACATTTTCTAAAAAAAGAAGAAAATGTTGAACTTCGTATCAAATACTAGTCTGAAGAACCTCTTCAATGTCGGAATAAGGAATCTAGAAAGTTTAGGAGAGCTAGTCGTGGTGACGAAAACACCGTATGTATTTGTTGGAGTTTACAAGCACGGAGACTGTTGAACTCGCATTTTTTAAAACGTTTTTCTGAATTTCACTTGGTGTGTGTGTGTGTGTGTGTCATCAAAT
>BMAW01039373.1:0-24645 GCA_019974015.1 Nephila pilipes | reverse complement strand
AAATTTTGCCACTATATAAAAACGTTGTTTTTAAAAACGTTGGTTTTAACTCGAATTATTTCCCCGTATATTTACCCGAAAAATAAATATACATAGAAACATTGAGATTGTATTTATCTTTGAGCATAATTTTTCAAAATTTTGTGATTCGATTTATTCCTAAATATCTCATTAATTCCCCCCATCACCAATCATTACGTTATTTATTTATTTCGCATGCTTCAAAAATTAAAAAAAAAATAATAATAAGTAATTAAACAATGAAAAATTAGATCATTTAATTTAATTCAACATATTTTTTTTTTGGTAGAAGTTTTAGGGATCGGTAACGTGCGAAACAGAATGTGCTTTGAGAGATTAAGTGTTCCTGTGGGGGGGGGGGGGGGACGGGTTTATGGACCCAACCCAGGGGGGTATGGGAATTGAAAGAGTATGAGTACCGCTGCTCTTCGCGGCCTTTAGTGGAAACAGGACTGGAACGCGTTCATTGATTGAATTTTTTGTTCATTTATATATTGAGCGATTCTTTCCTATCATTCCTAACCGACTCAAAGATCCGTTCAACACAGCAAATTTTAAACCACGCACAAATGTCGAAGTCGGCACCCAAACTGAAATAAGTGTTTCAAAGAATCTTAAACACGAAGGCGTTTTATTTATTTTAATGACTCACTTTAAGTTCAATGGGTGAAGAGTACTAAATTTTTTTTTTAAATAATACGAGTATATTATTTTAATGTATTCAGTGCTGAATATTCTAATTTGTCATTCACACACTAAATATTCAGTTGGTGCCCTCAACTCCCCAAGAATTCGAGCGATTGCATAATAAAAGAAGAAGAATGGCAATAAAACCTGTGTGGTTTTTATGAGTCCTTGCTCGGACATTATTTTATGAGATTCGTAGGACACGAATTCGGGATTATATGTTAATCGCGACGTTTTGATGAAGATCAAAAGATTTCTTTAAAATTCCACTCATTGGTAAAAAGTGCCGAACACCGTATGAAAAATTGCTTATGAATACCAAACACAGATGTGTCACTAGTAAGTTTCCTTTTCAAAGAATATGAATATGATTGCTAGTAGGAAAAATACTTTTAAAGGGCAATTTTTGTTAAAATCCATTATCTCAAAATAAATAAATAAAAGAAATAAGTAATTGTAATAAATAAAATAAATAAATATTAATAACAATGCTGTATGAAAAATTGATTATGTATACCAAACGGAGGTGTATCACAAGTACTTTTTCTTTTCTCTCTTTCCCTATTTTTTTAAGATTAGGAATTTGTTTTCTAGAATGAAAAGTACTTTTAAAGAAATTTTGTCAAAATCCATCATTTCAAATAATAAACAAATAAATAAAATAATATTAATGCTGTATGAAAAATCGCTTAAAAATTCAAAACATAGATTGAGTCACTAGCAATTTTTCGTTCCTTTCTTTCCCTATTTTTTAAGATTAAGAATTTGATTTCCAGCATGACAAGAACTTTTAAAGGACAATTTTTGTCAAAATCCATTATCTTAAAAACTGCTGCATGAAAAATTGCTTATGAATATCAAACACAAGTAACAAGAGCCATTAGTAATTTTTTTTAAAGATATGGAGTATGATTTCTAAACATGAAAAATACTTTCAAAAGGGAAATCTGTGAAAATCCATTATCTTTAAAAACTGCTGCATGAAAAATTGCTAATGAATACCAAACGCAGATATGTATCACAGGTAATTTTCTTTTATTTCTTTCTCTCTCTCTCTCTCCTTTTAAGATTAGGAATATGATTTCTAGCATAAAGAATATCTTTAAAGGGTAATTTTTGTCATAATCCACTATCTTAAAAAAAGTCTTTACGAATGTATTCTTTCAGGAAATTAAAAGGTGAAAAGGGTCGTTATATTTTCAAGGCAAAATAATTATCATACTCTTAAAAAAAAAACAATTTTCCTACAATACTTGATTTTTTTTATGCTTTCATACATATTTTTAAATATCAATCAGATGTGGTGAGACCTTATATATTTAAATTTTCCTTAAAAATGGATTATTTTATGAAATAAGATGATGAAACTGCTATAAAAAAAATACAAAATGATACCCATTGTTAACTTTTTCTTAAAAAAAAATTACAAACTGTTTCTGTTTTGGAAGTAACAATAATAATTACAAATTCTAATTATTCGTAGTAATATAAGGACCCCCCGGAGGAAAAAAATTAAAAGGAAAATCGTAGTGTTCGGGAAAATAATGGGCGTTAAAAGCAAAACAATAACAGCAAATATTTAAAAAATTGGACAACATAATTCTTTTTAGTTTTTAAGGCCAAAAATGCAAACTATTTTACACAAAAACTGCCTCCGAGAAAAATGTAATTCTAATAAAGAATCTCTCTCTCGCTTTTTGACTGTAATTGTTTATTTTTATTTATTTATTTTTTTTTTTTTTTTCAGAATGATTTTTTATTTTTACATTAAAAATATATATTCAATCATTAATTTTCCAGGAATTTAATTCAACGAAATAAACTTGTATTGGTATTTACTTTTTAAAACATATCCTGTTACAACGGTGACTCCCCACCTTTTTCAATTTGCATACCCCTAGCTGGTTCCAGCATACCCCGAATGAAGAATCCTTCATGTACCTCCTCCCCCATCACTCTGCAGATTCCAAAAACTCCTCCAAAAAAAGGGTGTATTGAATCACATTAAATGATCTATTTTTTCACAGCAGATGGATTTTTTTTTCTTTTTTGAACTAAGAAAACAAATTAACACATAAAATTGGAAAAAAGAAGAATTAATGGGATATTAGAGACTGCATTGAATCACAAAATCCTAAGAAATTAGGCTCAAAAAAAGTGGATAAATACAATCTCAAATCCAAAGGTGCGGAACAAACGCCCGTTCAACAAGCTCCATGATAGCAAACAGCAATAAATACATTGTGACGTTTTTAGAAAATCCACTGTATATTCACGGAGAATCTTAAAATTTTCTAAGTTCGTAATTACGCCATTGAAGATGTTTTTCTGAGCGAGCCAGAGTCGACCATCTATATAATCATCCTGGGTGCAAGAAACCATTTGGAGTCCTAAATTTTTTGAAAAGTTAAAAAATGATAATTACAAACACTAAGATATATAACAAATGTTTGTGTATTTAATGCGTGTTTTTGTTTTTGTATTAGTAATACATTAATTACTTCAGATTTTTTTTTTTTTTTTTTTTTGCAATATCTTTTTTCGATTCTTAATGTATCGAGTGCATTTAAGCCTTCTCCACACGCGCTTGACAGAAAAAGCTCAGTTTAGATGGAGATACTCGGAAGTTTCCCAAATCACAATTGACAAAATCTGAATATTCACATAATCAAGAATTAGTTTGAAGATTGTCAAAACTCATAGATCTACACAATATTAATGTTTACGATAAATTGAACTTTAAGTCATTCTCACAACGCTAGGAATATTGTCAAGTTTTCATGTACAAGAGTACATTATTTTAGTTCTTAATCATGTTGGAGCCCCCTCAACTGCGGGCCCCTGGTGCATAGCATCCGCAGCACCTCCCAGATGGCCAGCCCTGATACTAGTTTCAGCAGTTTCTCCGTCAAAGTTACAACTAAATCTCTTAATGAAAATCTTTACCGACTGATAAAAATACTTTTGATTGTTTTATTTATTTATTCATTTTTTCAGCTATGTGGTCACCATAACCGTTTTGTTTTCGAGTACTCCTACGGCCTTTCGCGCACCCCTTTATATGAGGGTACCACCAGTTGAGAAACGTTACCTTTAAGAACAACTTGTGTAGAAAACCGTAAGGCTATTTGCCTTCCTCGACGTCGATAAAAATTACAATAATTAGAATGTGAAGGAATTTCCGGACAGATTTTATGACTGGTGCCTGGTAAAATCTAAAATTTGAACATAAGTTTCGTTTTGTTATTCTAGCATCGATTTTGAAAATAATTATCTCTTATAAAGTTCATGATTTTTTTTTTTTTTTTTTTTCTCATAACAAAAGGCGCGGCGTGCGAAAACACCTCAAGTACCGACACGACTATTTTCTGCCAAACCCTTCCATTAAGCAAAAATGATCTTTCCTTAAAAGCACGACCGTCGAACTCGGAAATGTTTAATTAAAAAGAAGAACAAAAAAAAGGACTTTTTCGACCACTCTAACCCTCAGTCGGGGCGAAAAACGGGTCCTCAGTGTGTGACGCGTCACACACTAAAACAAAAACTGTTTTTCTTTTCCCTCTTTCCTAATCACTCTCGGACGGCCTGTCCATCGGAAAGCAGCACGCAACGAGATAGCGAAAAAAAAGAATAAAAAAATAAATAAATAAATATTAGAAGGAAAAAAAAAAGAGAGAGAGAGATAAGAAAGGACGCGAGTAGCAACACAGAAAAAAAAAATCACAAAAAAGAAAATCTACTCAGAGCTATTTGAAAAGGGGGGAGGGTGACTCTGGCTGCGGTTCACTAAACTCAAGGTCACGGCGCCTCTCAGGTACAGGTAGAGGCAGCAATGACGTCACGAGTATCTCCTCAAGAAGGAAGATCCGGGATCACGGTGGAATTAAGAGATTGTTCAGAGAGGGAGAGTTTGGAAAAACCGTCTGGAATAGTGAGAGAGTGAAAGAAAAAGAAAGAATGGACTCGTTTGGGTCAGCAGCGTCCACTTCGGTTGCAAGTTCGGGATATATATGAGGGCGAAGAAGAGATTTTCTTTCCCTTTCTTTTCTCGTATCTTGTTTAATGGAAGGTTTTTTTAAGGTGGCAGATGAAACGGTAATAGAAATTTTTGTGACGAGGAAGCGAAACCGGAATGTTTTAAAAATAGAAATGTGGAAAAAAATGTGGGTCATTTTTTTCTTCTTCTTCTGTAGAATATTTTTTGTGATTAGAAAAGGGGAGGAGGGGTGCGAGTATGAGGAAAAAAGGTTGAAGGGGAAAAAAATTAAAGGATCTTCATAAAGTTCAAAAATAATGTAGGTAATTGTCTACGCTGTGATTCAATTTGTTGTTGTATTTGATTCTTAAGGGACGTTTTTCAAAAAGAACTTTGAAAATAATGCTTTAATAGTCCACCATTGTAACAATGTTTTCTTACTTCTCCAAGATCTTAAGCACTGAGTGCCATTGTTCAAATATAAGATGAGTGAAATTTTTTTAAGAAACAAAACCGTTACATAAACAATGCTTCTAAATTTCTGTAGTTATTTATAGTCACTTGCTATAAAATGATAGGTAAGTGCTATGGTATATTACATATATTAATTATATATGGCCTTAAATAGCTGAATTTTGGTGTGTAATGTATCTAAATACTCTCAATATGAAACCCAAGTGAGTCCAATTGCAATTTTAATAAATTGGTATTGTAGTACCTCATTAAAATTCAACATAAATGAGGCTCTAAGTCGTTCAGATTAATGAAAGTTAGAAATAAACAAAACAAAACAAAAAATAAGATTGAAATAGGCTTTGCAAATTCAATTTTAAAATGTATAAACGCCTTTTTTTCTTTTTAAAAAAAGGTTTTATTTGGATTATTAAAGGTCTTCACCTTTGGTATCGAGCTCATTCGACGATGAAAGTTTTGAATCCTTTTGTTGGGTAGCCATTATCTTCCCAATCTATATCACCGGTTCACCATAACGAATATTAATCTGCATAAAGTAAGCGTATTTTCCTTACCCAGGTTTCGCAAAAGCAATTACTATTAAGAAAAGAAAATACCTTCTTCAGATTCCTTAATGCATTTTTATTTTCAAGAACAGAGCCTTCTAAAGCACACAAACTTTGCCAATGTTAATAACAAAAAATAATAAAAACAAGTGTTTCTGCCATAACAATCAATTATTAAATAAAATAAGAGCCATCGCTACATTATTAAAATAGTCTGTAATATTCTTTTCCGATTTTAAAAAAGAAAGCAGGCGATAAAACATTAATTAAATATATCTTAACAACGCAAATGTATCTTGCAATAATTGTTTTAATTGTAATGTATTATAATATCAATCTTTCGAACCTAACGCCTTGTTTCCTTTATTTCATGCCCAAACATTTTTGTTGACGCCATTTTCTCAAAAAAACAATATGTTAGCACATGTTAGTAACCTATAAAATGAGCCAAGGTACATACAAAACACTTTGTACAGTAAGAAGAACATGTATTTTGAAATAAGGATAAGCAAAATGGTAAATATTACACAACATTGTAATTTTGAGCCTTGGCCAAGTAATAATGATCCTTGATGTGATTCTAGAGCTCCAAGATATGTATATTTTGTGAAGTGGATGATCCAGTCCTAGATACACTCAGCATCCCAACTTAGAGTTATTCTATATAATTATCTTGTTCTGAACCGAGTTTCGAATTTAATATTTTCCGGTATGAAGACTTAAATCTATTAAATGTTTCATTGATATAGTCAGTGGTGTACTCAGAAATTAATTTTGGAAGGTGCATATCATGATTGCCATGAAACAAGCAATTTCTTATTTAGAACTACCACTTGGTAAAAAGTAAACAATACACTACATCAGAATTTTTTCTCTTGTTTAAAACTGTTCAAGTATCGATATAATTTCATCAATCCTTTAAAATTACGAAAATGAAAATCGTTTAAAAAAATAATTAGGATACCTTGAGAATAAAATTTGCATTTCTTTGGGAGGACGGTTGCATTTTCTATTAGGATGCAGTCCCCCCTATCCCTTCATCCAGTAACTCTGACCAGGAGACACTCTTTCAGAAACAACACAAACTTTTATTTTTTTTCTCAGAAGTTGGCTTATCTGAAATCTTTTTTTTCGCTTCGTGATGAAGAAAATTGAAGCAGGAGGAGAGAAAAAAAAAATTCTTATATTTAAGATTAAGAGCACCTATAACAGTGAAATAAAAGAATTATTCAGAAATATTTCAGTTTTGGGAAGAATTCTTCGAGGGTGCTTATGCATCTTTGCACCTCCTCTGGATATGCCACTGGATGTAGTCATATGTTTGTAGGTCGTAACAGAGAGAGAGAGAATGATGGCAAAAATACTTAAAAACAAGAAAGTTTTCCTTGGGAAATTTTAACCGTAAATTTGGGTAGTAAAGCGCGGCTTATACGTTTTTAAAAGTTGAAATTTATCGTCTGCGGAGTATCTATTCGGGCGGTGTATTTGAAGGAATTCTATTTTTCCTCTATCTTTGGAATGTCTCTAGTTTAGATCGTAAGTTATGCAGGGGCGAAACTTTTTATTGCAGAATTCGCTGCGACATTTTAGCATAATATGAGGGCTCAGATAGAGCAAAGGCAGTGAAACAAGTTCGAATTCGGGTGAAAATCGTCTAACTACGGAAGGGTGGACCGTAAAACAGTGGAGTAGTAAGAAGAGGTGCAAAAGGTCATATGCATCCCCAGAAGAGTTTATCTCGAAGCTGAAATGGGCCGCGGTAGCATAGTGGTCATGGTTTCGTTCAGTCGCGGGTTCGATCCTTGGCTACCAAAGACCCACCCGGTAGCCGTGTCTGATGCACGTTAAATCTGTCGGGACCCAAAGTCCCCCCCCCTCCCCCGTTGGCGTGGTTTGGAAGGTCGGAGAGGGGATAGCCAACTCAGGGTTCAAAATTACGAGGTCCATCGCCAATAGCTCTCGCATTGCTTCTAGTGCGACTTTAATAAAAACTAAACTAGAAACTGAAATATTTCAAGGCAATTCTTTTATTATACTCTAAATTTTAAACATAGGAACTCTTTTTTTTTTTCTCCTCATGCTTAAATTTTTTTTCATCACAAAGCGAAAAAAAGGATTTCAAATAAGCCGGTTCCCGAGAAAAGAATAGAAAAGTCTTGGCTGTCTTTGAAAACCTCTGGCTCAGTATTTGTAAATGAAGAGAAGAAGTGAGTGCGCCCCTAAAACAATGCTTCCCCCAAAATGAAAATCTTATTCTAATGGTATCTTACTTATTTTTCTTAAAAGATCTTTACTTTTTAAATTTTTGTAACTTGATAAAATTGCATCAATACTTGAACAGTTTTAAATAGGAAAAATTAGATTTGTGTAGCGTATTATTTACTTTTTACCAAGTGGTGATTCTAAACTAAAAAAAAAAATGCTTCTTTCGTGGTGATGACTATATGCTCCTCCCAAAATTATTTTCTAGATACGCCCCTGCCGCAATGCATGTACTTTCTGTTGATACCATCGAAAATGAAAATGAAGGTAGCTGTGTTGAAAGAAATGATTTAGAACTGAGTGATGAAAATTATTTTTTCATAATCATCAGTCAAGTTTAATTCTTTTTCATAATATGGGAATTTATGGTAACAAACAATGCTTACCGGTCCGGTAAAAATAACGTCTATTAGAAATCAGCATAGTTCGTTTGGGGGAAGTTCAAGGTGTGGTGTTTGCTTAATTTTATATTTAACATACTGCTGTTCATACAGAGAAATGTTGTAAATATTATAAAATGCAATTATTGCTGATAACATCAATTTGGAAGGGAATTAGCGAATATTTGAATGTCAAGTTTCTGATTATACTTCAGTGCATCTTATCACATAAACCTTCGTTTCTTCAATCGATTATCATGTTTGTGGCGTTAACTCTAGGATGACTTGTAAATACGAAATTACCATAGACTCATATTTGTGAAAGTCGAAAATATTTAAAAAAAAGTAAAGTTGGCTCTCTTTTCTGAAATATCTTGGTATTGTAGCGAAGGCTATAGATAATCCCAGTCAAAGACTTCCGCATTGAACTCCCGTTTTTGTTCCCAACTTCCCATTCAAAGTCATAATAAAAAGTTTATTGCTTATAAGCAATAAATGAACAAAATCAGGGGTCATCGGTTTGAGTCAACCACATTCATGAGCACCTGACTCTGTTACACAGGTGTGGCCGAGTTGAATCCTCTTTGTGAGGTTAAATGACCTGTGACATTGATATGTATGTGAATTTAGGGCCTAGCCGTGTGACGGCTGGCATCTGCTTTCACGTGGGTTAAACTGACATAAACCGATAAGAACGTATGGTGTTGCGGGGGACAAAAACGGTGTTTGTCTTTGATTCGATAGTTCATTCAAAAATGAAAATAAATCTAAGGGGGGCGTGAGACAGACCTCCCCGAGGTTTTAAAAAGAGAGAAAAAGGAAATGAGTGTAGATTCCTGCAGGGGAGCGAGAGAGGGTTCCAGCTAGAAGTTGGAGGCCTACTCTTGCGACTTAAGAACTAAAATCGAACTGCATTTGATATTAAGCTTTTGGTGGTATTTTAACTATATGTGTTTGGACTTTGTGCGAATAGAAACCAGTGGAAACGCCTAACTAGAATATAATCCATAGATTTGTAAATTAAAGAATTATTTTTACTTCAGCTTTGTGATCCCTCCACGTTACCAGCTTCATTCCATGCATTCTGCGGTCTCGACGTTATAGTATAAATATATCATATGACGTTATCTTATTGCCTTTTAAAGAGCTTTGCTTCTATAAACAAATGACCCTGAAAAGCACAACTGGTAAGGAAAGGCATCTACGTGCCACTCTGATAGGTTCCGTTAGACATTGAGATGCGATGAGGAATTTTTTTTTTTTATCATTTACTTGTAATAAATATTTGATCAGTGTAAGATTTAAGAAACTGACGAGCGGATGCATTTAAAATGTCTCGCTAAGTGTGTTAATTCTAATGATAGCTTTCGTTTTACGAGGTGGGGCTATTAATGAGATGATATAGAATGACGCTGATACAGAAGAAGAACGTCTGCTCCAAACGTTAGAGAGCGACAGCTGTTTAGCATGATGCCTTCCCTTTCGAACGCAGTGCCTCGTCTTCTATTAACAAATCCGAAGCCGTCGTTCGGATTGGAGTTATTTTTTTTGCTTCGCCGGAAATATGATTGGTGAGCAACGAATTATTGTGAAATTTCACATGAAACACAGAAAACTGCAGCCGAAACATATAATTTGTTGAGAGAAGTGTATGACAATGAATATTAGTCACGTGCATGTATTTTCGAGGGGTTTTAGCGCTTTCAAAATCGCCGAGAAGACGTTGAAGATTATTCACGCCAGTGTCACCCTTTTACGTCGAAAGCGGATGACAACATTGGAAAAAAAATCAGTATTCTGGTTCGATGTAATTGTTGGTTAAATATTCATTCGATTGTTGAGACTGTAAGAACTGACAAAGAATCCATAGGGTAAATTTTCCCACCAAGATTATATTTCACATAATCTATCAAGAGGTTTCTTGTAAGTATAGTATCTCAATGTCAAACTGTCCACCTTTTCACTGGATCTTGAGCCATGCAATTTCCATCTGTTTCTTAAGGTGAAATATGCACTAAAAGGAACAAGAATTCAGTCTGTTGAAGCTGTGAAAGAGAAATGGCACGCGTGCTGAAGGAGATGATAGAAGATTTCCAGGACTGTTTCGAACAATGGAAAATTCTCATGGAGCATTACAGGGATAGAGGAGGAATGAACGTTAAAGGTGATAATTAGTAAATATATAACACATCGATCAATAACTCCCGAGTCTAAAATTGAAAACAACATTTTTTTTGTAAAATTTTTTTTTATTCATCAACATAACACCTTTTGTTAATCACCTTTTAGGGTGATACAATCGTTCCAACGCTTTTCCAAATCTTTTTTTTTTTTTTCCGCAAGAAATCTTTTTTGTTGCGAGTAAATAGCGATAAACAGCTTTCTGAATCATCGACTCGTTGCTGTTTTTGTTCCATCGAAAGCAATCGCGGCACCCACTTGGAAAAAACCTTTTTCATGCTCAATTTTTCATGAAGGATAGTAAATACACTTCCATATGATATCTGTGTCATCTCAGCAATCTCACGGAGCTTCACTTTACGATCTTTCATTATAATTTTTGTCACTTCACTCACATTTTCCGGTGTAACGGCTTCCACAGGTCTACCCGAGCGTTCCGCGTCATTTGTGTCGGTACGACCACGTTTAAACTCGGCAAACCACCGACAAATCGTTGCTTTTGATGGACAAGAGTCCGCGTAACATTTTTCAATCCATTGTTTCGCTTGCACGGTGTTTTTACCCATTAAAAAACAATGTTTTATCAGAACACGAAACTCGGTTTTTTCCATTTTTTAAACAAACTACAAAACGACTTTACTCCAACCTCGATAACTCAGCTGTTTCTGGTCCGATCGACTTAAAATTTTGACACGTTTCAAGCAAAGGTTAGTACTCTAGAAAGACCTGGTTACTGGTTTACTACGAGCGCCATCTCTGGGTTAGTCTCGGGAGTTATTGATTGATGTGTTATGAATTCAAAATAAAATATTTTACAGCTCCTGTATCATTATTAAATAGCCACAATTCGTATTTGAGGCAAAGTTGCAAGAATGCTACTCGCAGAGGAGACACGACTTCTTTGATTAAAGGCGAACTAGATAAGACATGAACCCCACACTTTTGCTACCACCCCACAAAGAGATCTCGATCAGAAGTAGCGTGCATCAACCTTGCTATACAGCGGGTCTTTAGTGGAATCAGGACTCGACCGAAAGAACACCGGCCACGAGCTTGCGTCCATGACTATTTGACCACCGCGGCCGTTACGCACCCTGAAGAGGTGGGCCGCGGTAGCCTAATGGTCAAGGTCGTGGACTAGCGGCCGGCGGTTTTCGTTCAGTCACGGGTTCGATCCTTGGCCGCCAAAGACCCGCCGTGTAGCCGGGACTGATGCACGTTAAATCTGTTCGGGGCCCAATGTCCTCCCGTTGCTGTGGTGTGGATGTTAGGAGAGGGGGTGCCAGTTCAGGTATAATCCTCGTCTCTTGACCGTGGCTCAAAATTACGAGGTCCGTCGCCAATAGCCCTCGTGTTGCTTCTAGTGCGACGTTAATATAAACTAAACTAAACCTACCCTGAAGGTAAATTAAGAAAAGAAAAACTGCAACCATAACTGCATATAACTTGGCCCGTGGATAGTTAAATGAGTTTGCCACCCCTGTCTGGAGTCAATAGTCCAATGTGCAACCGCGATGTGAATCGTACAATATCAAATCAATCAGTATACCTACTACATATCACTTCATAGCTTACGAACACACGTACTGCATATTACTTGTCACAACTGCCACCGTAACTGCATATAACATGGCCCTTGGATAGTTAAATGAGTTTTCCACCATTGTCTGCAATCAATAGTCCAATGGGCAACCGCGATGTGAGTTATATAAAATCAAATCAATCAGTATCTGTATACGTACTACATATCACTTTGTTTTTAAGATTTTTTTTAGTTATTATTATCAGGGTTCACAAAACTTTGTGAACCACAAGAACGAACCCGAATCCGCACAAAAAAAAATCCGAAAGTGAACAGCTTGATCGGTGTCGGATTACAGAACCAACTAAACTATCGAATGCCAGATCAAAGAACGCTTACTGCATCTCTTAATTCAGAAAAAAATAGTATAATATTCATACGATTATGCATTGGCGTTGACTGAATTCAATTGATGGAACATTTTCAATTCAAAATTGCCCTCGAACATTCAAATTCATGCCAACGAAAATAGTTACCATTCGATCGGGCGAAATGCATGTGAGCCACTTAACAAGTCGGCAAGTACAATCAATGCATCACACTCAATCAATTCATTGTGGAATTCGAAAAGCAAAAAAGAAACTGTGCATCGATTAATGAATACGAAAAAAAATTGTAAACCTGTTTCCGTCGCGGCGCCCTAATCACTCACCCATTCTGACAGCACAAATACCCCTTTTGGTTCGAGATGGTTCACTAAAATAGTTCAATTACGTGATCGTTTGTCTGGAATGCTTTCGTCATCATCAGTGGTCAAGCCGAAAGAGCCATGGGAGAGTCGATTCTCGTTCGCTGAACGGATTTTCCTGTCCATAAGAGGAAGGAGCACGTTTTTGACGGGCAGCACAATTGTCATTCGGTTCTCGATTTGACAGTAATGAGTGCCGGTCAAAGAACGCTTCTTCTCGACAAGACGCTTGAGTGGTTAATGAATCTTCTTGATGTTTGCGAGTGTCCGTAACTATTGGATTATGCCTTCCATCGATTGTTTTTTTTTTTTAAATCGAGTGCTAACATTTGTATGTTGCTTCCTTGAAGAAGAAAACAAATGAAAATTATAGTGTTATGCTCACTCTAATGAAAACATTAAAAAAAAAAACAGGGATAATATTTTATAATGATTTAAATAAGTGTTCATGAGTTCTCGTACTGATAGTACGTGAAATTATTGTACAAAAACAATAAATTTTATAACTATTTCTACGCGAACAATGAAAAGCACTTCTTACGTAACATAGAAAGAGATATTTGAGCCTACATGTACCACAAATGCTCACAATGTTAAAGTTGATCTTGTTTGCGCATATTTTGAGAAAAACGTTTCCAAATGCTGGGAGTGACTTCTTGTATCCTTAGAGCAGGGGTCTGCAGACTTTTCAGTGAGAAGAGTCAAATGATTAAAGAAATAGGAGGATGAAAGTGTTAGTGAGCCAATTATATGTATACCTGGGCGCACCCGGAGGGGGGGAGGTTATGACTTCGGTAGCGGTCATGATCTAGACCAAGGGTCACCAAATTGGTCGATATAGACCCCTGGGGGTCGATATGCTCTAAAGGGTCGATGAATGAATACCAATGCTAGTCAATCGCACATTTATTGACTGCAACGTAGAGTATACAATTTTCGTTCGGAATGCCATTTGTAATTACAATATAGTTAAAAAAGTTTTTATAATAGATTAAAGCTTATTTAATTTCTCATTCCTGCATATTTCTTAAAATAATTATTAATTATCTTTTTTTTAAAAACCGTTTAAAGTATGTGTGTTTGGTGATGAGTTCTCATTCTCAGACTTGTGAGAAATTATTCTTGCGCTACAAGATGGCCCAAATTAGAGCACAACCTTTTAAATTACGACTGTTTGATAAGCTTTGCGCCGAAAACAATGAACTATCAAACCAGTTATTATTTCACACAGAAATACAATAATTGTCTAGAAATGCATGATAACAAAAGTTTGTCGAATTGTTTAAACAGTTACAGAATTTCTTATTGAAATTAATCCAGCCTTTAGTGACGAATTGCAAAGAAATGAAAACAATATTTCTTACTTGACCGATGTATTTGTAAAGTTCAATGATATTCAAACACGTCACCAAGGAAAAGATATCACATTAGTTCAAACACGAAAAATTATTTTAAGATCTGTCTTGAAATTTTCGACAATTGGATACAACCCGACATACAAATCAGCCCCAAAATTAAGTGATAATTTTAAATTATGCTTTTGAGTTATTAAAAATATAGATATGCCAGAATGGACTATCGCATCACTTTCTGCCCAAGTAGAAAATAACGACAGTCATTTGAAAGACGATGTCATTGAATTATTATTTGACCAGGAAGCAAAGATACTTTTTAATAAATTAACTGTGAGTAAATTTTTTACGAATATAAATATTATGAAATTTTTTTTTCAAAACTGGTTATACGATATTCCCTTTTTAATTGCATTACCAAGCTCATATATGGTTGAATATGGCCTCAGTCATGTTAATTAGAAGAGTAATAAATAGAATATGGAGCTCCGAGGTGAAGTAAGACTGAGATTAACAAATTTCGAACCAAATATTGCTATTCTAGCCAAGAGTCATCAAACACATCTTTCTCATTGATTTATGTAAAAATTTGATTTTGTTAAAATCAAAAGAGGAAAAAAAAAACTTAACTATTTCTATGATTTCTAAACTATGATTTAGTTTAATTAAGAAACAGGTAAGTTTTTTCTTTCTTTTTTGTCATTTTTTATAGAGGGGTCGTTAAGAGAATTATAAAATATTTGGGAGTCGGTGATCAAAAAAGTTTGGTGACCCAGACTGTCATTATTAAATTAATATTTTTGTTATTTAAAAAAAAACTATACAAAGTAGTATCTTCCATTCCTTTCCAAAACTAAGAACTCTTAAAGATATTTTTATTTTGGTGATTTAATGAAAGAAACAACCAATGTCAAAATATCGTAATGTCAGGAATTAGACTTCCATACTTCTTGGACTAATTTCAGTGCCAATAATAAGAAAGTACTTTATTCTGAAACTTCATATTTTCACTAATAATTAAAATTGGCATTGGCTGTTCTTGCAAGTAAACGTTATGAACTTTATTAGTCGAATATGTTACCTATCTAATTTTCATACAAAAAATTGACTTTAATTATTCTTGCATTAAACAACGCATTTTAAGTAATTCTTATTTAAATCCACCTGATCAAGATGCTGGGTACGCCTATATATGTATAATTAGATATGTATGGAAATTTAAGGCATTTATAAAACAGATAAACATAAATATAAATTACAATCTTTGGATTTATGAGTATTTATTGCGCTCACTGTCTATCTTTTTCACGCTATCGGAGCTTTGTCTTGGCAAGACAATATTTTGGGGAATTTCGCTTTATTCTACTTTCATTCGGTTTTGTTTTGCAGAAATTTGTAGAGATTTTTCAGGGGCTTCCATTATAATTCTTAAAAAAATTAACAATTATGATACATTTGGTTCCATTTTATTATTTTCTTCTCAGTGGTAAGGAAAAACATAAGAACGCTTGAAATACGTTGATACAAAATAGATTTATAGCAAACAACCATATGAATCACAATTCATTTCAAGTGACTCGAGACTTCTTATTTGAGCAGATATTTCATCATGTAGTTTTTTTAATATGAAAACATCATTTGATATACCGTGAACAGGCTCTAAATTTAACATTTAATTCCGGTTGCACGCCGATTGAACCAGAATGTCGTGCCTATATCCTTCTCTAATTATTGATGGTTCAGTGGTGCTAATTGATATTTGCGATTTTTTTTTATTGAACAAACAACGTCCCTGTGTACCACTAAGTATCACTCAGAGCTTGCAGAAGTAAGTATAGAACAGTATATTACAATAAACGAAAACAACAAAAAAAAACAAAAAACATGTGACTAAACAATATACAAACAAAAATTAAGAAGGATTATAAATATCTTCAATATATTTGATAAAAAGAACTTTTATACTGGAAATTAAATTACTAAGATTTGGAAACCAGTTAATGTTTAATTTTTTCGAAGCAAATTTAAGAATATTTCTCTGTGAGACAAATTTTGAGCTTAGAAACAGAATGTGCTCAATGTGCTCATCACCTCCGGCACTGCAGTTGCAATTTGTATTCGAACTTAAATGGAATCTCTTCAGATATTTTTTTAAAGTTACCGTGACCTGTGTAACGTCGTGATCCCAGAATGTGGGGAATGAAGCGGTAACATGAAGGGATCTCACAGCTTAAGTAAAAATAATTCTTTATTTTACAAATCTGTGGATTATAGTCTAGTTAGACTTTCCCACCTGGTTTCTATTCGCACAAACTGCAAACACATATAGCGACACAGCTCAAGTCCAAACACCTATCCAACCAAAGACAAACTCCGTTTTTGTCCCCCGCAACCATTCGCTCTTATCGGAAAATGTCAGTTTTCCCCACGTGCAAGCCGATGTCAGCCGTCACATGGCTAGGCTCTAAATTCCCATATATATCAATGTCATGGGTCAACAATTCCTCACAAAGAGGATTCAACTCGGCCACACCTGTGTAACAGAGTCAGATGTTCATGAATGTGGCTGATCCAAGCCACCTGATTTTGCTCATTTATTGCTTTTAAGCAATAAACATTTTATTGTGACTTTGAATACGAAGTTGGGAACAAAAGCGGGAGTTCAATTCAAAAGTCTTTGGCGGGGATTATCAATAGCCTACGCTACACCTGTAAGAAATTGCGTAATTTTAAAGCTAGTGAAGAAGTGACGGCAAGACATTCTTATATTGACGTCTGGTAAAAACCTTTTCGTGATGCTTGCTGTATTTGATTTAATATATATTTTGTTCCATTATTTCAGGACACTTTCCATCATAATCTTTTTAAAACACGATTGAGGAATATTAACTTTAAGATCAATTTCCCGCTTCGTGGCAATCTTTGCCAGAAAGTCAGCCCTCTCATTGCCACAAATACCAGAATGTTCACGTACAAAAGAGAAGCAAACAGTAATGTTCTGATCTTTGAGGTGTTTGAGATGCTTTTGAATTTCAACAACAATATCATTTGAGGAAGATATGTTTTTTAATGTTTCCAATTAAGATTAATCATTTATTTTAATTACTTCCTCCTCTCAAAGTAATTTATAAGTTCAGTTACTTCTACTAATTATTTATCTAAGATATTTACTCTTTTGTACTGAGTAATATACTTTTTTTGCAGCCAATTACAGTATAGTACTCCTTAAGAACAGGATTGCCTATAGTACTAGCACTAACTAACGCGGCCCTTATCTGAAGATCAACATATAAATTTTTCACAAGGGTTCTCCTCCATTTTTTCCAAGAATAACCTTAATTTTGAAAACAATTCTAGGCACTTATTCAGTAAATAATTATTCTAAATTTTACTAAAATTAAAACCATTTCTAAGTTGTTAGTACACATTTTTCAATCCAATTTCAACAAAATTGCTTGCCCATCTCGCCAAGAACGCTACAAATATTATACATAGAGACAGAAGTCCGAAGAGCCGTGGACTGCCGACCCCTTCCTTTGAATACGATGACCATTTTCAGATAATCTATTGTTTGGAAATTGTTTTCAAAAATTTCGTTCTTTAATTATCCCCACAGAAAAAAGGTACAGAAATATTTTTTTAAGGGAATGAGTAGGCCATATATTTCTTGAGATGAGTCGATTGCCCTAGAAAGAAATCTCGAAGAATGTCCGTAATTTAATTAATCGTATGACATATTGCATTGTTTTCATTGAATCAAGAACCTTGTTCGTCTAATCTGAGCTTTCTTTGGGTTTTTTTCTGTGACAAATAATAAACAAACAATAGATGATCTGAAAATTATCATTACTTGAAGAATACTAGAATTCACTCAAATCATGCGCAATCAGTCATTCAATCATACTAGTCTCAAATCATGCGTAAACGAGGTCAGCTGTGCCGCCTAGAAAGTGTGGTAGATTTTGAACATTTGTTGCAAATGAAGGTACAATTTTTTTTTTTCTCTTTGTTATGTCAGATGTTTTTTTCATCATTTTCGTGAAAAGAATCGTTTAAGAGCCCGTTGTCTTTGTGTAATTCTGGAATCGTCGCTTTTGGCATACCCTGTGTGTACTCTGTAGTAGTTTCCTAACCTTTTACATCTTCGGGACTGTGAAAAAAGGAAAAATATTTCGTGGACCGGCTTCAACAACAACAACAAAAACGCGACATACAAACACGTATTTTACTTAATAAACCTGCTATATAAATATAAGTTTTGATTAGTGCCATGTTTGCTGTTGTTTATTTTTTAAAACGTTTTTATGTATTTCACTTGGTGTGTGTGTGTGTCATCAAATTTTCGATCGTTAATTTAACCAACTTCCCATCAAGCTAGAGCTCTGAAACTTTGAGAGAATCGTTCTTACTCGCCTAACAATGCAATATTTAGACATTTACGATCAGTTTTAACTAATATTTTCTTTAATAATACAGTTTAGCCCAACCACTTGGCGCGATTTCAAAAATTGACACCAAACTTGGCGATTTTTTTTGGCTGAACGTTAAGTCCATAAAACGGACCAGGGTAGCCACATTTGGCAAAATACTGCCAAATAATTCTTGTCTTCAAGGGTGGTTGGGTTAAACTGCATTCCAACCATTTAATTTACCGGATGAATTAATTAATTTTAGTTAGTTTTAATGTTTTTATGTGTTTCACTTAGTGTGTGTCTGTCTGTATGTGTATCAGTGTGTCATCAAATTTTCTAATGTTAATTTAACCAACTTCCCATCAAGCTCGAGTTCTTAAAATTTGGGAACCGTTCTTACTTGCCTAACAATGCAATGTTTAGATATTTGCGACCAGTTTTAACTAATTTTTCAATAATTTTTTTAATAAACTTTGCCACCATTTAAAAACGTTGGTTTTTTTATCTCGAATTATTAATAAATTAATAAACATGACTGCAGTGTTTTTTGTGCGAGAAGAAGAGAGCTACATTAACATCCAATCGATTTTTGTTTGTTTGTTTATTACCATTGATATAGTTTAAAAAGAACTTTCACATAAATAGGAAGTAGAAAAAAACTATCGACACTTTGATAGTAACAGAGAGACGGATATTCTTTAACGAGATACATCCATAATTGAGACTAAATAATCGTATTTTACATCTGGACACAACAGTAACATCAGAAGACAATTGTATCCGTTTTTCCTTGTCACGAAGATCAAATACGCATGAATTAACATCTTCCAACACAATTTAAAGATTCAAATAACCTTAGGAAGGACATTTCAATTTTTAAATTTTTACCGGTCTGGAGAACGCTGGTTGCGAAACACGGCTGTATAGTATGCACTGCAAACAAAAATACAAACTGAAACTATATAATATTAATATTACTATTATGCATAATCTTTATTTACTATTATTATTCATTTATTTTTGGTGCGGTGTTGAAGGGGCAGAAGTCGTCGTCTTAGGCCGAAAGATGGTTCAAAGCAGTTTAGGATAGGAAGGTTCCGGAACAAAATCACAATGCAATGAGATGTACAATATACAGTTTACATGAAACAAATTTTATGGACGATATATATATATTACTGAGCTATAAACAAATTTTAATCGTGTGAATGCATGGTGTATACGTAATAAACAAGTACAATCAGAGTCCCATATACTATGTGATAAAACTTTTAAAATATTCATGGTTTTTTCGCAACGGTTGCGAAATTGTTAAATATGAGAGCGGAAAGTCAAATATGAAACCTAGAAATTTAGTTTCGTCTCCTCAAAATTAATTAAAATTAATTTATTGTTACAATGAAGTCTCCTTTGTCTGCAGAAATGCACACCAGCAGTCGTCAAAGAGAAGCAGGAACCGCTATTATGTGTCCAGTTTGTGATTTTATTTATAGTCTATTGAAATTGTGTCTTTCAATAGAGTTAATTTCTTTTCTCATGCATGAAATTTCCAAGTCCTCAACATATATAAGAGCTTTCATAGATAGTGGTATGTTCGAAGTGATGATGTTAACTTTTATAATGAAGAGTGTAATACTCAAACACACACTCCAATGTGGCACTTTTTTTTTCTTGAATAAAAACATTCAACAAGATCTATCCATAGGTTCATTCATTAGGATTATGGATTGCAGTTAAGATACTCATCATTCTGAATTATACTTTGTTGACAAAGAAGACCACCCACTTCACGGAACTGATGTTCTTTTGGATTAATATTGCTTCAGAGCTTTGTAATGAAGAAGTTACAATGTACGTTGTGATTTTGTAATGCATTTCATAGATGAGAATTGGTGAGGCGTAGATATGGCTCAAAATTAAAAAGCTCACTGGTTATGGTCAGCAGACCCTCGAGTATTTTTGAATAAGATTTACATGTCAGTTTTAATCCTCATCGTATCGTTCGATTCTAACAGATGTGATTCTTAGCTGTGAATTAATTCAATATTTGAAATCCGAAATTATTTTTTTTTTACCAGATCTTGCTTCGTCAAAAATTAGCGTGCTTTAATACGAAATTCTGTATTCTAAATTAAAAATCACGAGTTAAACTGATGTATAATAAATGGAATAATATGTGTTTTTAACTCTATTACTAATTATATATATATATATATATATATATATATATATATATATATATACTCAGTGAATTACGTAATAATAAAATATGGTAAAAAATCTAAAATCTACAAAATTCAGAAAAACAAGCATAGAAAAGAGAAGAAAGTAAACATAGTACAAATATTAAATTGAATTTTAGAGAATTGGTCGAAATTTTTTATTTACACACATACACAAATCGATTTCTACGGAAAGAAAAAACACCAACACTAACAAAATACATGTAATTTTATACATTACAATATGCGCACAAAAATAATACAACCTTAAGAAGTTAAGAACTCAGAGGTGTGTTAGAGGATGCATCGGGAATTCAGAACTGGAAAAATGGGAAGAAAAGAAGACACTTTCAAGATTAATGAAGCACTGAACTTTTGAAGTAGATATTCCCGAAAATAAAGGAAATGAGGATCGGTATGGAGAGAAAAAAATGGGCGCAGCTTTTTGCCTGTACCAAAATGATGTATTAATGCATAAATTTTTGTTTAATCAGGAAGATTATAGCTCTGTTTTACAACCTGACCTTGTAGCCATATAAGATGCTATTAAGTGGAAGTATTGTATAATTCAAAGCGAAAATGGCTATGAGTTCGAAGTGAACATGTTATTACTGAACGTTTTGAACGATTCAGAACTTCAAAATCTTCTTATCGCAGAAATGAAGGAGATGTTACGTTCTAACATTAGCGTAATGGAAAAAATATTATATTAGTAAATAAATAAATAAATAGAAATGGGTGAATAAGTAAATAAAATATTACACGAAGCAAATAGAAAAAAAAATGTGTTTAAAGTAGTTCGAAGGAATTTAAAACTTCTGCTTTATGAAGAAATTAATGGTAGTGTACGCCTACACCAAAGTTATATAAGTGACGAACCTCACAAATCTGAACCACAATCAAGTCACGAAAATGACACCTGTGAGTTAAGAACTCACTCCCTTGACCTCCCACTCCACACAACTTGAGAACTGTGAGACTCACATAATATTACGTAACCAACAGTGACAAGGTTTTATTGAGGCATCAGCTAATAAGGATTTAAATTAAAAGTGATTTTATTTTGATAATTCAAGTATGAAAATCATATTTGTTTCTTTTTCGTAGGGCAATTTTATTCATTTCTTTGGCAGTGCACATTCAAAAAGGAAGAAAATCCTAATAAGTTAATTGTCAGTAAAAAATTAACAAAGCAAACGCGTACGAGTGGGGTACCTTAAAGGTATAATTATTACTAAAAATAACCGAGATATCTGGATCAAATGCATTTCGTGGGCCACGGTAGCCTAGTGGTCAAGGTCGTTGACTAGGCGGTTTTTCGTTCAGTCACGGGTTCGATCCTTGGCCGCCAAAGACCCGCAGCGTAGCCGGGGCTGATGCATGTTAAATCTGTTCGGAGCCCAAAGTCCTCCCGTAGGCGGGGTGTGGATGTTAGGAGAGAGTGCCAGCTCAGGTATCGTCCTCGTCACTTATGAGGTCCGTCGCCAATAGCTCTCGTGTTGCTTCTAGTGCGACGTTAATAAAAAACTAAACTAAAACTCAAATGCATTTCGCATATTAATTGATGTAAATATATATATATATAATGTTGTAAATTACAGCTATTCATGTTGATCTATTTGGTTCCAGGAAACCGTAGATTAAAGAAACCCGCAGTATCTCAAAGTTTTAATTATTATCTCGGAGTGTCGTAAAATTTTAATTATTACTCAAAATAATATAGAAGCTTAATTATTCTTTATTATTCTTAAGACTTCACTATTTAGTCTTCATCCAAAGTTATACATTTCTCTCTGCATTTCTTGACCTTTCGAAGGACGTCGTCGTAGAACTCACCAGATTGAGAACTCCAAACTCGGAGTTACATCAATCTACGGCTTCCACAAACCAAACAAGTCAACATGAATAGCTGCCATTGAAAAGATTATATTCATAAGGATCAATTAATAAGTAGAATAACTTTATCCAAATTCTCAGTTATTTCTCAATAATAATTAAGACTTTACGACAGCCCATCTTATTAAGAAGGGGGGCAAATGACATTTCTTTTATGCCCCATCTATTGATGCAATCAGGTGCAAGGTGTATTCGAGAGATATTATCAAAAGGATGGAAGAGTTGCAACAAGAAGACAAAAGGCGGATCAAATTGTGTCTTCAGGAAACTAAGAACATTATGATAGTCTTTTTCTGTTGTGTGGAAGGAGTAATTTCAACGCCATTCAGGTTTCATTGATCAAACAATACACACAGTCGTTGATCGTACGATGAACCGTTTTTTCCCTACGTTTTTCCGAGCCCAGAGTTTTTAACCTTTACTTGCAGAGAGAAGAGATATTGTTAAGGAAAAATAAGTGTTTTATTTCATTCTAAGAAAAATGATTTTTTTTTTGTTCTTGCTCTCTTGACAGGGAGGAAATAATTCGGAAATTTATACGTCATAGTTCGCAACAAAACGTTTTTTATTGATTTATTCATTTTTCAAGGAAGTGAAAGGCGATATTATTTATGAAGTGAACAAATAAATAAGTGATCCTGACTTTCATGGTCAGTTCAGATTTTTTCTTCTTTTTTTTCGCGTAGAATTCTTCAATCTTCCCCAATGTAAGTCATTTAAGCATGAAATTACAACCAAGTAAATTTATGAAGAAAAAAAAAAATGTTTTGCAAATTTATTCTAAATTCACTTAAAACTTGGCAAATATCCAAAATCCGATAAGTTTACAATTATAGTACGGATACCCTCTTCTTAATGTTAAAAATAATGTGTATGTAATTAAAACCAGGAAAGGAAATTGGGTTTTTTTTTATAATTCAGTCCACTCGGGTTTTATCTAGTTTGGTTTTATTCACCTCGCATTAGAAGTAACACGAAGACTATTGGTGATGGACCTCGTTATTTTGAATCTTGGTCAAGTGACGAGGACAACACCTGAGCTGGCACACTTTCTCTCTTAACTTCTACTTCCCTCCAATGAGAGGACTTTGGCCCCCGACAGATTTAACGCTCATCAGTCCTAGCTACACGCCGGATCTTTAGTGCCCAAGGTTCGAACCCGCGACTCAACTAAAACCGCCGGCCACGAATCCGAAACCATGACCACTAGGCTACCGCGGCCTTTATTTATCTTGTTTGCTTGGTTACTACTAACCTACTGCACCGATCTTGAAATTAAAAAATCTCAGTAAATAAAAAAAATACTTCATAGTAAGAATGATCATAGATTTTTTTAAAAAATTTTATTCCATAAATTAACGTCGCATTAGAATTACACATAGATAATGGATTTCATCATTTTTAGCTAAGATAAAATAACGAGGACTACACTTGAGGTTGAGCTTCACTTTTTAAACCATATCATGCGTATCATGAAGGAGAAAAGAGCAGAGGGGCATTTAGACTTTATATGCTGAATCCTACGGTCTTGAATCCACGTTATCGATTTTACTATCAAGTTGAGGCAATCTTAAGGCTAGCTTCGCCTTATGTGAAATAGCATAACTGAATTTTAGAATACATTTGCAGGCAGAAAAATGTTCTGAAATTCCTGAAAGCTCATATTGTTGTGAGAGAGATGTGGACTCATCCTCTGACTTGGGATGAGGATCTTAGATGCTCCTCCAGAAATCTGTCCTTTTGCTGTTCCAGGCTGTCTTTGCCTGGATTCCAAAAGCAAGAAAGTCTGCTGTCCTTTCTTGCTTTTAAGAAAGTCGGCGGTTCTTTAGTCCCTTTTTCATCTATTCAGTATTCCTAAGTCTTCCCCCCCCCCTTTATGTTCATTCTAATCCACTCAGGGCTCCCAATTCCTCCCCCTCCCTGTTTTTGTTCGTTCTTATGTGTTCAGTGCTCCCAGCTCTTCCCTC
>BMAW01039368.1:0-11153 GCA_019974015.1 Nephila pilipes | reverse complement strand
GAAGACCAAGAGACCAAAAAAAAACCCAGAAGTCTCGAATTCTATGAAAAAAACTTTTTATTTGACCCAGTTCTCGGATATTTCTTTGGAATATAAAGCTCACTTTTAAATTTAGACAATCCATCAACCGATAAGTTAAAAATAATTGCTAATGTTCATGTTATTTCAATACAATCAAAAGCTTCAAGAAAAATTTTAATTTAAAAGCAAAATTTTTATACTCAAGTTTTATTTATGTGTGTATTAAACCACGTTTTACTTATTTTATTGGATTGGTCTTTTTAGGAACAAGAACCAAATCAAAAAATAAATATTATTAAAATGACCGAGTTATATAAAACTGATTCTAATCTTTTCACTGGGTTGTAGGAAACACAGATTAAAATCTTTCCAAAATCCTACATTCGTATGTAGTTGACCCAAACTTGAATGATTACCCAAGTAGTGGTATCACGATACATGCCTAACTATGTTTACTGAATACCGAGCCACTACGGATCTATATTAGTTTCTGAAACATGGGTGGCCTGAGTAAATAAATAATTAGAAACAGAGAGCGATCAGTTTTTTCCTCGATGGAAGTACATTTCGTTGCTGGTCACACTTCTCACGAGGGATGCTAATTGCTCTCTAGAGGAAGTAGGACTTGTCGTCTTCTACAAAAAGAACCGAAGGAAAATGAGAACGCAATTTTTTATTCATGGATACGGCTAAATGTAGGCTATTTCCATGGCGACAAATTTAGTATTCATAAAGAGTTTCACTACTTCTTAAAATAGAAATTTAGAACTTTAATACAAAGAAAGGCTTAAGGGAAAGCTCTGTTAACTTTGAAATAATCGACTAGACAAACAATCAAGTTTTGCTCGCTCGAATTGAATTACATGCAATTACCTGACACACTGTTTCTAAGGGACTGCTTTCCGTAAAAATGCGAGTGCGTGTCTGAAACATTTTTAAAAAAAATGAACACGGCATTCCTAATTTGTCGCATAAATGAGTGCATTTGTTATTAAAGTTGTGTATTTTGATAGGGTGGGGAGAGGTGATTTAGGGAACAAAGTTAAATAAAAATCTGTAAAGCATAGACTCCGTTAACTCATGAAGTTGGGGTCACGGCTACTAACTATGATAAACAGTATTAATATAAAATTGAGTTATACAATTCCAATGGTATGAATTTCTTTTGTTTATTCTCTTTCGACATTATTTTTAATTGGAACAGAAATCACTTATACAAGAAAAAAAAATATTTATAATTTTTAAAATTTGACTAATAAAAATGACTGAAAAAACAGCCAATCTCACTGTGATCTCAAGGTCTTGAAAAAATTATCTCTTATAAAAAAAAATCCAAATCGGAACATTTCACTTTCTTTGAGAAATATTAATTCATATACAATCCAAAAGAAAATAAATAAAAAAATATTTAAATGGTCGATCCTCTCTTAGCCCCAAACTTTCAAAGATATCCTTTTGTTCATTTCCACTTCGTCGGACGAAAGACCATTTTTTTTTTTGACGGAAATCACCATTTGTACTTTACGATTAGGGTACTTGCGGATTCGTAAAAAAACATTTTTCCCTGTCTTGAGTTTCTTTAGTTCGTTCAAAGGTGCGCAAAATCAATTTGATCGATTTCTCAACCACATATTTTTGATTTCTCTCGTTAGGAACATAATTTAGCAATGGCCTGTTTTTTTCCATGACATATAAAAAAGAAAGAAAAAAGATTTGTATGCTTTCTTTTAACAGGATGTCTCAACATCTGAATCTCATAAAAGAAAAAAGGAGCCATACTAAAACGGTGAGTTACGCGGACTCCGAATTAAAGGGGTCCTATTGCATTCTTGATATATAAGAATTAATATGTTATTTTCAAAATATGTTGTATTTTATAGACAGCAATATTGTATTTAATAGAAAGTGGTAATATGATTAAAGAAATTAATAACTGATTAATTTGAAAAGATATTTGTCTTTTAAAAAATTGGTTTCAGATGCTGCATATAACGTTGTAATGAATAAATAATTTGCACGTTCAATAAATGATAAAATGTCAAATTTTTACAAAACTGAATTTTATATAAAAATGCAACATAAATTTAATTTCATGATCAATATGTTTTTTCCTTCAAGAAGCTTTTTCTTTTAAAATAATTTTACACATAAACATACAACTTTTGGACTTACTTGAAAATTATCAGAAGTTCTATAACAGGTTTTTCAATTAGTTTCGCGAATTCTTTGTTAAAATATAACTCTAAAAGACATTTATCTAAAAAAAAATATACTTAATCAACTGTAGAACTACCACTTCAAGTGGAATAGTCAACGGAAAATATACATGCACAAAGCAAATTACTAAAGAAAGTAATTGATAACAGATAAACAAAGTGATACACAAAATGTCAAAGTCGCATAAAAGCGAAAAACATTAAGATGTGAACAATTTCAAATAGATATTTTTTCAAATAAAGTAGATTATTTTTTTTATTTAATTAAAAATACAGTTTAATGATATAAGATGTGTACATAACTTACATAAGCAAATTCATTTTTTTTATATATTTTTGAATGAAAAAGTGTGGGGTAGGGGGAAAGCGGTAATTTTACAATACCTCAATATTTTCAAAATATATAATTTCTATTATATTTATTGAATGCAGAAAACATTAAATTAATCAAAAAAAAAAAAAAAAAAAAAAAACGAAATGAATTTGCAAGGCAACATAAATAGCACATCGTGATATACTTAAGTTTATAGCATTTTATTTATATTTACAATCAATTGCGGAAAAGTCTACAATATACAGCAGAAACAGCCAAAAAATTGAGTTTCAAGAGGAAAATTTGAATTTAAAATAGCGAACAATAAAAATTACCAAATTTAAAATTCACTAGATGACATTTTATACCAACCGACAAAATTATTTCAAGCAAATAAGAAATATGGAAAAATCGCAATCTGCAGTCACATAATTACAGGAAAGTCAACTACTAGTCTGAGAGAGAAATTCGATAATGATAATAGAGTAGATAATAAGAGTAATTTTCATAGATTTTTTTTATATTTAAAAATAACAAAAAGCAAAGAAATTGAGTGGTGTTTCCTTATTACAAAAAAGGAAAATGTAATGATTTTCATTTTCCAAAGACTTTTTGCTAATCATACATCTATTTTCAGAACGTTACATAAGTAGGCAGTCATTTGCACATAAAAAAATTTCATATCAATGCAATATTTTTTTCGTGGTCAGAATATAATTCATTCATGACAATCTAAATCCTAATAGTTATTTGCGATAGTGATTCCAGATGAAAAATTGTAGATATAAATTTGAATTTTTTTTTATTTGTACATTAACAAAATAAAATCAAATATTAATGCTACAAATATTACATGTATCAAACGTTCAAATCTGATTGACAATATCCCAACAAACAGAATGTCTTTCAGAAGGAGGAAAGAATCCCTTCCGCCAATTCCGAATTCCACACTCGATGACTTAGGAGTCTCGACGATTCGTATGGTTTAAAGCATGAATACCGTTATAGTGTAGCCTTTTGAATAAATTCCAATCAGACTTTGCAGATTTCAAATGATTTCTAAAGACATATTTTCGTTTACTTTTTTTTTTTTTTTTTTTTTTTTTTTTTTAATTTATTTTTTTTGTTTTTTTTTTTTTTTTTTTTTTTTTTTTCTTTTCTTTTTTTTAAAAAAATTATTCTTATCACATATATATACACAGAGAGAGAAATTGAGTAGGTATATAAATGTAATAAATTGGGAGAAATCATTCACCATTATGATACAATCCGAACTGATGATGTTCAATTATTTCCACTGCAGAGCGTCTTTTTTTTAAAACGTTTTAATGTATTTCACTTGGTGCGTGTGTCATCAAATTTTCGATTGTTAATCTAACCACTTTCCCATCAAGCTAGAGCTCTGAAACTTTGGGAATCGTTCTTACTCGTCTAACAATGCATTATTTAGACATTTGCGACAAGTTTTAACTAATATTTTCTTTAATAATGCAGTTTAGCCCAACCCCTTGGCGCGATTTCAAAAATTGGCACCAAACTGGGCGATTTTTTTTTTTTGGCTGAACGTTAAGTCCGCGAAACGGACAGGGAAGCCACATTTGGCAAAATACTGCCAAATAATTCTTGTCGCCAAGGGTGGGGTGGGTTAAACTGCATTCCAACCATTTGATTTACCGGATGAATTAATTAATTTTAGTTAGTTTTAACGTTTTTACGTATTTCTCTTGGTGTGTGTCTGTCTGTGTATGTATCAGTGTATCATCAAATTTTCTATCATTAATTTAACCAACTTCCCATCAAGCTAGAACTCTGAAATTTTGGGAACCTTTCTTACTTGTCTAACAATGTAATATTTAGCTATTTGCGACCAGTTTTAACTAATATTTCAATAATTTTTTTAATAAACTTTGCCACCATATAAAAACATTGGTTTTTATCTCGAATTATTTTTTATCTCTTCAAGAGCTTCAAAAAGACATAAACTGATTTTCAGAGAAGAGGTAAACTTTCTTCACACACAAAGAATACTTCTTCTATTACACGGAAAGAGCAATAATTTTGACATCTGCTCATTAATGCCTGCAAATTGGAATGCTGCTGTAACTATCTCAGCATTATTTAAACAATTAACTAAATCAGGTTTCAAGCCCCAGCATAACAATTTTGAATCCAGCTCGATAAGTTGCGTTGTAGAAATGTATACAATTCCATAAATGTACACAATATGGAAGCATATGTACTTACCAATAAATTATGGTTAATTGCAGCATAAGAAAACTTACATTTTTCAAATACCTTTTGATTCATCATTTCGCGTTTCATTACAAACTGATGAAAACAATTCACAGTTCCGTCGAGATTTCATAAAATTTCTTCTACGTATTCTAAGGAGCCGATCTTATATAATGAAAGAGACTGTTTAAATACTATTCTAAAGGCACATTTCCGTTGACCTTTTACTGATGAGAAGAAAAGAATTCCCATGAGCAGGGAATGAGAAAGATATCAAACAGAAAAAAAGGTTCGGCGGGCTTTCAAACTGCGAAATGAGAAAAACGACCTTTCGTGCATACTAATCCAAAGGGAGAGAAAAGCTTGGGAAACGCGGCATAGGCTGAAAGAGTTGACAAACTACACCCCTCGGGCTTCAACGGAAGCAATTAAGTTTAGCGCCGTTTTGATTTCCCTTCCCTCGTCAATTTTCCTTTCAATCTTGATTCATACGAAGTGCAGATTTGGTAATTCCAAAGAGCCTACTTGCAGGTGCTTAGTGACCTGATTTCGATAACTGTGAGTCGTTCATCAAGACCTGAAGGGAATATCGATTAATGCAGCGATAGAGCTCTTTTTTCCCCAAAAAAAATATTCCACATAAACGTTTTACTATTGATTCTACAGGGGATGCCCGTTTTTCATTCGGGAAAAGATGGCGTGATTCTTTAAATCAGTTTTCATATGGAATAAAACCGAAAAGTATAATCGGAAATTTACATAGTAAACTTTGGATGGAATTACCGAAAATTAAATATTTTATGGACGTTTGAAGGATTTATTCAAAACATAATGCTCTGAAAACATATTAACTCTTTTCATGTATATTGATAAAAGAATATGATTTAATAACAAAAAGTAACTGATATGGAATGGATGAGACAGAGAAAAAAAAAAGAGTTAAAATTTATCACTAGAACTAATATAAATTGAATATTTCAGTCCAATACAAATTTAAAGAGATTCTCTTTTACGAGAGCACTAGAATCAATTTCAAAGCAGAAATTATGTTTTTTATCTCCTTCGGTTAAATCAGCAAAAAAGTATTAAAATATTGTGACACACATAATTTTCATAAATATACTATTTAATCATTTGGGTATAATAAATAAATCTTCGATGGAACAATGAAAACATTATTTCTATTCCGCCGTCTCGAGAAATTAACGAACCGAAAGAAAACATTGAAAAGCCGATGTAAAAACACGAAAAGCTGGCCGTCAGAAAGTCTCGGATTCCGTTAATTTCCTTGCTTGGGAGCTTCAGAAAACTTCCCAAACAGTGAGTTTCCTCGAGGATCGCCCGACTGAGTCAACCGTATGTGCAATAAGCATGAAACATATTTCCTTCTCTCTAAACTGCAACAGTCATTCAAGCACTGCAGCGTAAAAATTCTGGAAACGACCGTGAATCAATCTGCCACCAAATCTGAGGCATTTGCTCCCATTGTGGTCGCACATTTGCGGTTTAAAAATATCTCAGACGAGAATGTGAAAAATCCAGAGATTCACATTAAAAATCAATACACCGAGTTCTGAAACTAGGTTGACCACAAATCGATTTACCTTGTAAACGGAAGGTTTAAGGTTCAGAGACATTTTCTCACCTTATTCAACAATCGTGAGCAATAATTCGTTAATTTCAAGGAGAATAAATGGCAAGAGTTCAGTGAGTCGGTGAATGAATTATTCATAGAATACGTAAAAAATGAGCAAAAAAATATATAATTACGTCCATAAACTTACGCCAGAGATTTCAAATTTACAACGAGATAAAAAGAAAATGGCAAACACTTTGTTAAAATTGAAAATCAATCGAAAGCGGATTAAAAATAATGTTATAAAATCTTGGACAAAAAGTTATGTCACAGTAAGTACTATCACAATATTATGATCACAATGTTATATTTAATTTTATATAAGGTCGTATTTACTATTTATTATAAAGGATATATAAATCTATGAAAGTGCAATCTATGAGGGGGGGGGGGAACGACTGTAAAAGTTATTAACAATAATATAATTAACAGAAATCAAAACACAGTACTAAAATACATAAAAATACTCGTCACGTTTTAATAATTTCAAATTTTGTTAAAATAAGTGAAACTTCTTTAGCTTTTTTTTTTTAATTTATTATTAGTACTATAAATAACGTTAATGTATATTATATTGAGATGTCTTAAAGAGAAAAAAAAAAAAAAACTCATTTGTCGTCACACATAGGATTCACAGAAATTTTCAGAATGCAATTTTACAAAATTGTCAACATAATCTACGGCACGCGATACATTGAGGATATTGTACTTACGTGTATAAACACAATAAAAATAAAATTTAACAAAACTGTGCAGTAACACACCATCCAAACGACCGAAATAAATGTCAGTTTCAAAGCAATCCTTTCCTAATTGGCTTTTCTAATGACAGCAAACAGCACGTCAGTCGAAAGGGGGGGGGGAATACTTTAGCTAAATCTGATAAGGTAAAAAACAGCAATCCTACATACTTTCACATTATACTTTTTTGTTTTACTTGAATCTCACTTTTTTGAATTATAAATAGAGATAGAATTATTTTCATCCTACTGATTTCATAAAATTTTTAATCAATTTAAATTCAATAGGAATGAACAATATTACATTCCACAAAAACATGAAGAAATATCTTACATGAATTCGTGGATGATCTCTTACATGAATAACATACACGAAAGATTTCATACTTGAATATAGTGATTTTCAAGGGTTGATTTTACCTAGATAAATAATTTTAAAAACAAACATTACAAAGGAGGCAATAACTGCTATCTACAACACAATGATAAAATTAATGAAATACATTTTTGAAGCATATCAATAATGAATTATCTTTCGTTCCAATGATATTTAAATAATACAGCAGATAAGGGAAACCTTTCCTCTACCAGTTTTTATTAAAATGTGTGGGTGTACAAAACAACAAAAATTTCAAACAACAGTTCGTCACAAAAGTTAACAGCGGCACTATGCCGATGACCAAGATTACACTACAGAACACAACAGTTTTGTTCTCAAGCACATCCAATTCTTTCCTAACAACCCTAAACAAAATTGCGGCGATGTGATTACGTATTCTTTCTTTATTTTCTTGTCCTTTATATACAACCGACACTTCCACCTGCACCCAAGAACAAAAATCGATCGGAGGTAGGTCAGGCCAACCCCAGAGACCTCTCCTCCGCCTTAATTGATTGAGCAGCCCTTCCGCTGACCCTTTGTTCTCGGCTAAAAAAGAAGTCCCGACCGCCGAAACAAAAGGAGAGTGTGCGCGTTCCAAAGAGCATGAAAATGTTCTTTCATTAAAAACGTCCCAGAAGAGGGAGCCGTCATTAAAAAGATGCATCTCCAGAACCATCTCGTTAGGTAGAGAAATTTTCCCGGACAAAAGTTCTCTTCCGCGCATCAGGTGTACAACATACATTCTTTTTCACCATCGTCAAGTAGTTATGGGTTGGAAGATAAGGGTTAAGATAGTTTTAAAAAAATGTTCTTTTGAAAAGGGAACTCGAAAAGAGGAGGAAGCACAGTTCCAAAATTAATTGCATCTATGGAAAAAGAATCTGGTTATTAAGAAAACAAGCGCTGCTCATTAATAAACTAGATGCAATAGGTTTAAAAAAACTGTTTACGTATGCACTAACATTTGGAACTCGCATCTCTTTACATAAATGTATTCATGCGTCAGTAGCGCATTTACAATAAGACGTACACAAATAATTAATGGGGATTAGTAAGTTAAATATGAGTTGCTTTGATTTGTAAAGGAATGTCGTACAAGAAATGCACAACGAATCGATGGCGTGTAATTCTGCTTTACGATTATGTGACGAAGACAATGCCTAAGGTGGTATATTACAATCGAGACTTCCTCTGCTCTCCTCAAGGTTTGGTTTGGTTCGAATTTAAGTCGCTTAATAGCTATATATAAGAGGGCTATTGCCGATGAACGTATTAATATTGAACCACGATTCCAGAAATGAGATTGATACCTCTACTGGCCTTTTACTTTTACAACAAGGCCATATTGATTGAGGCCTAATTAAACGTATTGTGCAACGGTACTTAAAATGTCCGACGACAATCAACCGACGAATGTCAACTCAAAAGAAAATGAAGAAGCAAAAATCATTCAATGAAAATTACTGGAATAAGATATTATATCCGAAGTAATCCTAAGTCAGAAAATTATTAAAGCAGGAAAAGTATCTATCTTATAAAGAAGTACAACTTCGTTCGATTTGGAATGGAACTTAAAATTTGGAAAGAGAAACTTCTTGGAATTTTCTTTCGTGTATATAGAATATGAAGAAAATATCAATCAGCATATTATATATTGAAATAATGAAAAATTACTTTCTTTGCCGAAATCTGTGAATGTGTGAAAGGAAAGTGGGAAGAGGACTTAACAAATATTCGGCACCGAGTCAATAAAACCCTAATGGCACCTTTTATCACCAGTGACAAATTGTGCGTGGTGTTACACTATTGTAATGAAAATTACAATAAAATCATTTTAAACGCACTTCTAATGATCACAAAGCAGACATCGAAATCTTCTGTAAATATGAATCAACTCGATTTGTTTGATACAAAGATGATTCGCTGTAGGCATGTTTTATTTTATTCCCCCCCCCCCCAATCTGTGGATAACCCGGATTAGCTCTGGTCCCAATAAATGCGATTTGACCAGGTTTTACAGTACATACAACACGCGCGCAGCAGTTAATCAAAAAACTCCATAAAACGCTAACTGTAATTCGCATTGACAGGCAAACGGTTTACCCACACCCAGATTAAACTTTGATATTTTTCAGGTTTGAGAAAAGATACGTATTTTTCAGAAGTGTTTCTCGGTCTCCGGACTATGGATCCATTTTATCGGACCTTAGAAGGAAGATTTTTTTTTGACAAAAAAAAAAATTTCCCTCAAGTTCTCATTTTACAACAACGACTGTAAGCTCACGAAAATCGAGAAAAGCACTGGCGTAAATCTAGTTAATCATAATTCTGAAACCGGTTAAATTTAACTATCTTCAAGAGAGAAAAAATAATTGCAACATCAAGATTTTAAATAGAGATGGTGTAATACATCCAGCCGTGATGAAGGAGAGAGAAAAAATAAATAAAAACATAGTTAAAATTTCTCTTGAGACACAGTTGAATCTGCTAAGGCCATCCGCGTCTTTACGCTACATTAATTTCAAAATAAAATTTAAAAAAAATTCTAAATTGAATAACAAATATAAATGACAGATGCAAAGACTTAACCGAAACAAATTTTTAAAAAAAATTACGGTAATTAAAAAACAACTACGTTTCATAATTAGTTAAAAATAACCAGCTGCTTTTTCGCCACACGATACAGCAATTAAAAAACTTGAGGCTGAACTCTCCTGAGGTGCATTTAACTAGTAAACAGAGAACTTATTAAGAAAAATTATGGACCTAAATTACAGTGTGCAGCTCGCTGACTATTTACTGGATTTTGAGAGAAATGATTCAAAGCAAATTATGCTGCTGGAAAAATATATAATAATGCACTAAGCAACCCCTCTACAATGTAGCGATAATAACTTTTAACCTATTTATAACAATGAAAAGTAACTATGCACTTATTAAATGGTTCTACAAGTTCTTATTTAGAAAGTAATAATGCACTGAAAATAAAGCAACACATTAAGGTCGAATAAAATTTAAAGATGCATAAAATCCAAAATAATAGAAATAATTTCACATTCGACTCTTTATTTGAATATATATTTTAAATCATTAATGTTTGCATAAAATTATCATATTATTAATGATGACAGTTAACATAAGCCCTTTTTTAAGTTTTGAATGAAACACAGACTGATTAGGTTCGTACAGTAAATATCATTTAGATCCAATCAATGCTCTCCATTTATGAAATTAATTTTAGATTTATACAAATAAACAGAGAGAGAGAGATTAAAGTTTGTTTAATGCACTCAATTTTAATATTCAAAATAGTTAAAATAACATAGTACTAATTAAATGTTTGATCCACTCCTTACAGAAATTGGAGCACACAAACAAAATTAACAAAAATTTTCATTTAGTGATAGTTATTTACATTATGTTAGTGGACATGGAAATCAGTATAAACCATGTACTTGTCATTTATTCATTGTAAATATTTGTGAAAAGTCAAGAGACTTCTTCGACAAGGAAAAATGAGCTAATTTTATGCTAAGTTTAAATAATAATATCTTTTTATATATATATAAATAAATTAAAAGCATTGAAAGCCATTTCATAACATTCGAATACG
>BMAW01039363.1:0-23310 GCA_019974015.1 Nephila pilipes | reverse complement strand
TCAGCATCTGCTGAACGCTTCTAAGACTTCAGTTTGGTTGTAGCCACGCCTTTGACCGGAGTCTTGGCGGAATCCACACCCACTTCCGGAGTTCCTCAGCAGACCTAACCACTCTCCTTCCCCTACTCCCTGTCCTTTCCTCCCTGCCCCGGCTAGGGTTGAGCCCCGCTCACCCCTTCCCATCGGCAGTTCCACCCTCTCACCTACTGCTACCCTGCCCCGGCGAGAGCGGAGCGCTTGCTCCCCCTCACCCACGGCAGACCCTACCCTCCGCTCGTTTCTACCAATCATATCGCTCATCCCACTCAACACTCATAAGTCACTCTAAGACTATTCAATCCTCTCTTTACTACCAATTCAAAAATTTTACTCACAAAATTCATTAATACCTTCATGTTTCTATCCATGCCATGCTCCATTAGACAAAGAAAAAGCAGTTCACGCCACTGCTGGAACTTTAAAAAACGTAACCTACCTGACTTCAGTTTGGTTGTAGCCACGCCTTTGACCGGAGTCTTGGCGGAATCCACACCCACTTCCGGAGTTTTTGCGGTAGCATCGCCAACATTTTTCTTTCTCATTTTCTTTTCAGCTTTCTTCTTAGCTGCCTCGATAATTTTGTCGGGAATTTAATGGGAATTTATTCGACCTGCCTCTCCTCATTTCGTCGGATTTCGGGAAACAAAAACGAGTGTAAAATAAATATTCTTTGCCATAAAATAAAGCAATATACATCAAAACATGTACTTAAATTATTTTACAAAAACTGAAATTTTTTATGAATTACTTATTTAAGACTGCTTTTAGTTATACCATCAGAAATTTCTAATGATATTTAAGCTTCTCTACCACGTCAAGGTAGCAGCCACAGAAAAATGAATACTTTTGAACCTCTACAAATGGATATCCTCGGGATACGGAACAAAATCAACTATTGCTAAAATAAAATGAAGCTTTTGTTTATAAACCTTTTGCAATATTTAGAATACATTTAACAAGTTTGAACTATGTTTTGATAATTTTAATAGGCAAATATGTGATTGGAAACTTCAGTTTGTTAGTTAATTTAAGTAAGAAATGTTTACTTTTTGTTTCATTCCTTGATGAGAGCTTCTTCGTCTGTTTCGATCAACAAGCATCAGACAACCTTGTAAGCTTCAACCTGAATTTCTGGCTTTTTAATTAATTTTGAAATATTTCTTCTCCAACTTCTGTCCATATGCCATGTGCACAACAGTCTTTTTACAGGAACACCAAAAACTGTCCGCCATGCATTAGGAAAAGATTCTGTGTCGTCCGTCATCATAACTTTTGGCGAAATGTTTACATGTTCCTTAATCACCACAAATGCAAGAGACAATGCTTTAGAATCTTGCCGATTGCTTAAAATAAAAGCCGCTGGAAACCCCTCTCTCTTATCATCTAAAACTAAAATTGTTGCCAAATCAAATCCATACGTGAAATCCAAGCATATGGTGTCATTACCATAAAAGTTTAGCTTTTCTCTTTGACAACTGTTCATTATGAAAAGCAGAAAATCTTCAGCTTTCAATCCAGGGTACAAATCTTCATCATAAATGTTCTGGTCCTTGAACAAAATAACCGGAGAATCTTCTCTGCCTTGTAAACTATGGACCCACTTGCTTACACTTACGCATCATTAGTATCCATAATACCTTCAGAGCTTAAGATGTATTCAGCTTTTAAATTCAGCAGATCATTCCGCATTACCAAGTGGATCCTTTCTAATTTATCAATAAATGAATCTCGGATCTTATCCAAGATAGTTTCAATTGGAATTTTCTTCTCCAGTTTTCTTGCTAATTCTTCTTTTTCTTCTCTTGTTATTTGCATTCTTCCCAAATCTTTTCCATGTCCTAAATGAGTTTTTGTAATTTCCACATATACTTGGTTTTCATTGTCTTCACATACTTTCATCTTTGATGGACAGTTTACGTTAATCTCGTTACTGCCAGCCATTTTAATAGTTCTCTTCTTATCACCCCTCGCATTATAAAAACCATTGCAATGACAATAAAAATACGTTGTTTTTTTTCATATTGTTATACTTACTTTCAGTATTCTTTACGTACAAGGCAGTTGTTTGTTTTTCAACATCTTCTTTCCATACCTTGAAAAAGAATTCTAACATATTAAAGCTTGATAGCTTCATTCGTTGAAAGCTTCATAAGTGTCTAATTTCTTAGTTTCCTTTTCTATAGCAATATTATGTGCCGATTCAACATGGTCCAACAAAGTCTTCATGGAAACTAATTCTTCACTGCATACAATACATTTCATCTGTCTACATGTACTTACCTTATTTTCTACATTGTGTATTAGTCTTGCATGTCGTCGTAAGTTTGAAGCTGTGGAAAAAGACTTATCGTACAAGAAACAAGTATTATCCATGATGAAATTAAGCAATACAGAGTAACTGATAACAGACAAAATACAAACACTAAATAATGTGTATATTGTAAATAAGTTTTAAGAATACCAAATACTCACGAAGTAACAGAACTTCCTTTTTCACAATGTTCTGCAAGTACCTATCGAATTAAATATATTTTAAATTGATTAACGAGGTCAATGATTAGAAATATTAAAACCTAGAAATTTATTAATTTTCATTTCACAACATATACAAAAAAAAAAAAAAAAAAAAAAAAAAAAATTCAGTAAGAAAGAATTTAATTTGTAAAAACACTCCCGAGTATTTTTCCTAACATTTTAATCATGGGAACATCGGAAATAGAAATTACATGATTTTATGCTCATTCCTTTTTAGAACAATCGTATATCAAAAATCTAACTTAATCGGAAATTGAAGAGAAAATGAGTTATTTTTTTTAAAAAATGATAGAGAAAAATGTTAAGAAAAGTCATTTCTTCGTATTTTTACAATATTTATGTAAAACAATTAACCATTAATGAAAGAGAAATCACTTACCGCTATCTGAAAAAAAAAAAAAAAAATGGTTCTTAATACCCGGCGGGAAAACGTAGATTGTAAAAACCGCGTATTATATTTTCCCCCTTTTTCTTTCATGGAAATTTTCCCTGTCCCTCGCGATATAAGTCCCACCTGGTGATTTCGTGTTTTTTAACATTATGATCTTCCTTCTCCCAGATGCTTTTCCCTTAGAGATGCCGGCTGCGAACAGACGCTAGTTAGGGATGCATGGCTGCGAACAGACGCTAGTGCTCTTCCGAAAGGTGCTCTCGCTGTGAGCAGACGCTAGTGTTCGTTGGCTATTATGGAAAATAGCGCAACCGATGTAACCATCTTGCCTCAACGCCAGAGGGAGCTGCTCTCCATCATAACGATATTACTTTTAATAAGCCATCTGGCACTTCTTTGTTTGTTTTTGTACATGTGAGATGTAATTCATTTCCGGTCGATTTAGTCGGCCAAATTTATAGATGTTTTTTTATTAAATATTTTAAAATTTAACTGCGTATGGATTTAGTGAGTGTCAGTGTCCGTTACTGGAACCATTAGTTATAGATAGTTAGCTAATTGCTATTTTTTTTTCATGGTGCATCGGCCGGGAATCGGCACTGCTCCTCGTCGCCATTACTAACTACGCAGTTAATTCCGCCATTATAGATAGCTTTGGTTTAATAGCATAGTTTCGTTTCGTTGTGGGCTGTAGTCATCAGCACAGTTCTATTAGTATTCCATTGGATATTATAACGTTATAGTGATATATAGTGCATCTACTTAAAGCTGGATACTCTACACTCTAGGAAATTAGGGTGAGTGATTTATTTTCGATTCCTTTGTTTGTTATTTAAGATGGATGCTGATAAAATAAAAAAACAAGCGTAAAGCGCTGAAATGTGGCGCGACTAAGTTTGTGAATAGTTTAGATACTACTTTAGTTAACGAAAGTAATGTTCATATTTTAGAAATATTGTACCACCAATTAATTGAGAAAATTGATAGTCTTAAAGTTTCGGACAATGAACTTCTTAGTGTTATCGATGCAAAAGACATCGAAAAAGAAGTCGAACAAACTGAGGCCTATATGGAGAATTTAATTTCCTATAAATGTAAAATTACACAGAAAATAGCTAGTCTAATTCCTCCCGTTGTACCACCTACATTTGTTAACCCCACTAATGTACCTAGTTCGTCAGTAGATACCGTAATTCAGGAGCCTAGGTCATTGATTAAATTACCGAAATTAACTGTTAATAAATTCTACGGGGACCACAAAAATTGGTTAGAGTTTCTTAGTCAGCTCGAGAATGCGATTGATAAAAATAGTGATTTATCTAAAATAGAGAAACTCATTTATCTTAAATGTTTAGTAGGAGGTGTCGCAGCGAAAGCCATTTCAGGTTTTGCATTAACGGAAAGTAATTATGATGCTACGTTGGATCTATTAAAAACTCGCTTTGGAGAAAAGAATTTACTCATTAATGCGCATTTAGGATCTCTTCTTAGCATAACTCCCATAAAAAATACGAGGGATACGAATTGTTTGAGAAAATTATATGATCGGGCTGAAACTGAAATAAGAAATTTAGAAAGTTTAGGCATAAATTCAGAATCATACGGTAATCTTTTAACCCCGATATTATTGAAAGTATTGCCCTCTGGTTTAACTCTAGAATTCAGTAGAAAAAATAAAAGTGATAATTAGGATTTAAAAGCTCTTCTCGAGTTTCTAGGTGAAGAAATTCAGAGTCGTGAGAGAGCCCAATCTTTCCATTCGTCCGTAAAAGAAAAACAAATTCCGAATAGCTCAAATCAAGAGTGCAGTAGTTTCGCTTTCGGCTCAAGGTCTTATAACAGAAGTGCTTATGGTAAGCAGAGAGGCAATAATTCTTCGGCAGCTGAGCTCTTAGTCAATCATTCAACTGCTAATAATAAATGTATATTTTGTGACGAGAACTTGCATGATTCATCTTCTTGCGATTCGGTGAGCATAAAGATGAAACGAGATCATTTAAAAAGAAATAAACTTTGTTTCTTTTGTTTTTCGGGTCGACACTCAATTGCATTTTGTCCAAAGCTTAAAAAAGAAAAAGGGTGTTCGTTTTGTGGTTTAAAATCACATTCTAAAACACTTTGTTATAGGTTTCATCAAAATAATTCGGATAAAACGACTTCCAACTCGGTTAAAGAAGAATCCGATGATTCTGTTGCTAACGTATCTTCTTGCCAGACCGAAACCAAAACACAGAGGGTTTTATTGCAAACTGCGTCAGTCGTTGCTCGTTATAATAAACAGTTTAGAAATTGCCGTTTGTTAGCGAACACAGCGGCGCAGAGGAGTTTCGTTGAGAGGAAATTTTCAAGATTATTGAAACTCCCTGTCATTCGAAAAGAAAAACTATCGGTCTATTCGTTTGGAGATACATCACCTGTCGAAAAAACTTTTAATGTAGTCAAAATAAGGTTAGAAAATACAGATGATCCAAATTCTTATTTAGAAATAGAAGCATTAGAAACTGAAAAGATATCCGCTGCGCATATTCCCCCGCCTGACATAGATATTTCGATTTATAGTAAACATTTGAAAGGCTTGAAATTAGCTGATACAACTAACAATGATGCTCAGAAGAAAGTTTTGGATACCGAAGGGGCGACAACTCGTCAAGAAAATAATTAAAAAATGCCTAATTTGTAGAAAATACAGTTTAAAACCAGCTAATCAAATAACAGCACAACTTCCAAAAGATAGACTTTTAGAAAATCCTCCCTTTGAAATTTGTGGTCTTGACTTCGCAGGACCAATACTTTATAAATGTGATAAGGAAGTCAAAAAATGTTATATTGCAATTTTTACCTGTAGAGTAACTAGAGGCATACATTTAGAATTGGTTTCATCTATGTCAACTAAACATTTCTTACTCGCATTTAGACGATTTATCTCTAGACGAGGCAGTTGCAGCGTTGTTTATTCAGATAATGCCAAATCTTTCAAGGCCGCATTTAAGGACTTGAGTTACTTCGCCAAAATCTTAAAGAACTCTGAATTTAAAGATTTTATTTCTTCTCGTGGAATTACTTGGAAATTTATTGTAGAAAGAGCGCCCTGGTGGGGCGGATTTTACGAACGTCTCGTGAAATCGGTGAAAGATCCACTCAGAAAATTTCTTGGAAAAGCTCTACTCGCATTCGAAGAACTTACTACTATCTTAGTTGAAATCGAATATGTTGTCAACTCAAGACCTTTGACATATGTGACTGACAATTTTTCTGAACCAAATCCCTTAACACCTCTCGACTTCCTGCAATATGGAAGAAAAAACCAGGATTATCCACTTCATTTCGCTGAACTCGTAAACGAAGTATCTAATAGAGAATCCTTGATCAAAAAGAAACAGTATCAAACGACGCTTTTAAAACACTTTTGGAACAAGTGGAAAACTCAATATCTTCTTGACTTGAAAATCGTTCATCATTTTAAATCACCGAACATTCACAAAGATGTTAAAGTCGATGATGTGCTCGTCGAAGGGTCTTCTAAGTCCAGACTTCTCTGGGACTTAGAAAAATTCAAGAAACTTTTCAAGGCCGAGATGGACATGTAAGAGCCTGTGGCGTGAAAACTAAAAAGGGACTTTTCAGAAAACCAGTGCAATTAATATATCCCTTTGAACTCAATGAATGAACTGGTTTTTCTAACTCTATAGATTCTATTGATGAACTCTGAAGAGTTCATGGTGGGGAGATGTGGAAAATAGCGCAACCGATGTAACCATCTTGCCTCAACGCCAGAGGGAGCTGCTCTCCATCATAACGATATTACTTTTAATAAGCCATCTGGCACTTCTTTGTTTGTTTTTGTACATGTAAAATGTAATTCGTTTCGGGTCGATTTAATCGGACAAATTTATAGATGTTTTCTTTATTAAATATTTTAAAATTTAACTGCGTATGGATTTAGTGAGTGTCAGTGTCCGTTACTGGAACCATTAGTTATAGATAGTTAGCTAATTGCTATTTTTTCTTCAGCTATTTCAAAAGGAAAAAATCTTATTTCCGTCTAACAAGATAGGAATGTTATTTCCGCTTAGCGGAAAAAAATCCATACGAAAAATTGTTTTATACATGAATGTACCTTTAAAATTAACATGCAACGTAATGATTATTTTTTACTTTAGTAGAAGATTAGAAAAATGATCCTTGCACAGAACAGATTTAGCTATTTATGCAGGAACTGCTAGATTAACGAGTAAATTTTCTAATCTAAAAAATACATATATGAATATAAATTCCCATCAATAATTCCCTAACATCAAACAATGCGTTTGCAATAGCGCATTTCGGTAGATATAGACTTAACTAGAGTGTTGCACATGAACACGTTCTTCAATCTTGTGTTCACGCCAGAACGCTTATATATCATAGCATAATATATTCCGATTAATGGCCACATTCTCATTCCGACAAGGTTCACGCAAATGAAACTTTTCAACTTTCTTCAATAGTTTTGATTAATCTGTTCACCTGTCCTGGCAGCTTGTAATGTATTTTACTTAATTCTACAAAATTGCAGCAAAAAGCTAAATAATAGGTTAAAGGCATTTTCATTCTTATCAGAAATTCCTAAAAGTTTTTTTTATTTCAAATACATTTTTCCCCTCTGAATTTTTTGTAAGATCGAAGAGTGCATGGAGTTCTGTCAGTTGTCGTAATGTGTCAATATTCTTCTAGCTGTTTGAGGGGGGGGGAGAGTTCCGATCTCGGGATATGCTAAGATTGATATTTTTCTTACGCTGCGTTTCAGTTCTTCTGACTTTGGTCTGTGGATTGAAATTAGAATTTTAGAAAACTTTTGTAAAATTGGCCAGAATGGGAGCTCCACAGTTGCAACTATTTGATGAGCTGATTTTCTTTTTACATTCTAGTATGTAGTGAGATCTTCGCCCAATTTAACTCCAAGGAAGAGGATTTTGAACTAGATTGGAGGATGATAGAGAACTTGGAGTAAATATTGGTTAGGTGTTATCCACTTTGTTCTCTGTGTTTGCTATAGAAATTGGCTGCTATGATCTCTGCACTCTATTTTTTTTTTGTTTGGGAGCGTTGGTACACTCAACAAGAACAAATTAGTCTAGTGAAATCATTACTATTTGGGGGACCTGCCAGAAAAGGAAAGTGGGGTAGGTTTTATATCTGGAAATTACCGCTTAAACTAGTTCTCATAAAATGTCACAGTCCACTCTGACAAACTATACTAACAAAATGCTTGATTCTAAAATTATTTTCCTCCTGAATGTAAAAGCCACTTTGCTCACTATAGGAAAATAATCTCTCACAAATTCAAGTAATCAGTTATAAATTAGGTAAGTTTTCGTGCGGCACACTGGATGGATATGTGAAACGCATTCTCTTCACATACACGAAACTCCTTTGTTCGAATTGAACTCTATCCTATGGTCAAAGCGCTTATTTAGGTCTCTGCTAGCTGCATAACACTCTAGCAGACATTCACATGATGAATTGTGCCCAAAAATATTTTTGTATATAGGATGTTATGTAATTTGAAGCAGCTGTGATTGACTTTATTAACCCAATGATGATTAAATCCCCTACCAATAAAATACGAAATATCTACTTTAAATATATTTTTATTCACTTTAGAAATACAGAAGTGTCATCTGTGATTTGTTAACTTGTACAACAGAGCTTCAAAGACGCTTCTTTCTTTTTTGGTTAGCTTTGAAAAAAAAAGCACTAAAAATCATTATATGCATAACTTTAAAGAACGTAATTATTATTATTTTTTTTTTTACTTCAGTAGAAGATTTGAAAACTGTGACTTGCACAGAACAGATCAACTGTATATCAAAGATCTGCTGGATGAATTTGTGTTCTGTCAAATTTTAAAAAATTCCTATCAATAAATCTTTAGTACCAAACAATAAATTTGCTTCGGAAACTCTCTGCTTATAAACATACGATTGCAAAGTTATCGTGATCATGATCTTATATTTGAAGTTTTTTTTTTCCCGAAAATCCAGAATTATCTATTCAGCTTACAAATATTTATAAGAAAAGCATAAAAAATATAGTGGTAAAAAATTTACTCATTTACTGTGACATTTTCAAACAGCTAACAACCTCTTAACTCCAGGGACGTCTTAAGACTTCTTGAGGCCCTGGGCCCTTAGGAAAAAATAGGCCCCACCTGAGACCCTGTAATCTAATTTGATGTATATACGTGAACAGTTCAATAAAAGCAATCCTTAGTAAAAGGAGGTTTTATGTGAGTAGTCGTTTCCTACACTTTAAATGTGCAAAGTCATTAATTAGGTCTTCAAAATCAATTGTTAATAATATGTCATGTTCAATACTCCTAAAGCTTAAATTATTCAAACGTGATTGAGTCATACGATTTCTCAATTCATTTTTGACCAGTTTGAGTTTTGAAAATGAACGCTCACCACTCGCGTTAGTATTCATCATTTATCAGAAAATTCTCATTATTATTTCAATATTGGGAAACACAGTGAATAGCCTTTTTCATTACACATGTATGAATAGATTGTGTTGATCCCAATTCCAGAGTCCCCCCCCCCTCTTACAACTGTTCTTCATCTTCATCTGCATTTGTAGAGTTACATTTTTTATTAATCTTTCATTTTTCCATTTCTACTTTTTGCTTTTTCTTCAGCTTTTCACCATCAATGATCATATACGACTTGAAACGTTGACATTCCAAGTTCAGTTTCTCTTCATTAATGACTTTATCATAAAATTTTGATACTTTCTCGCATGCTATTTTAATTTCTGTCTCATCCAAATTAGAAATATTTTCAAAAAAATCCAAACATTTCAAAAGCTCCTCATATTTTTTACTAAGTGTTAGTATATTGTAAATTAGAGAATCGATTATTCGTAAAACGGTTTCTATTTTGAATTTCTGGCTGTGGCTGTTTCAAACATTGTGTCAGTGTCTCTATTTTCTGCAAGGAAAATTACCCTAATAATGCGTTGTCTTACACACTTGTGAACACTTTGATATTCCTTTATAAAGGAATCTTCTTTGGCTTTTGATTCATAATAGTCAAAAGAATCTCTTTTGGCTTATATATATATCATTAACGGTTTTAATAATTTTACTCCTTTGAACAAACCCATATTTTTACTCTGTAGAAATATATTTATTTTGTCAATACGTATTAAAATGTCATTCCAAAGGATAGTTAAAAAAGCAGTTTCTAATTCATTCATCTTAATTTTTAATTTGTCAGCAGAAAGTCGAGTATCCGCTGCCTGTAATTCATAATTAATTAAGCAATCCAAGCTCATGACAATTTCTGAATATCAGGAGCTTAAGGCTACACGGTACCCTTTTTCAAAAATTTTTTTTGGAGACATTAATATTAAAAGTAACTTATGTATTGTTTTCATACTATATTATTAAACTGATTCTGAAAATAAAAAGTCAATTAAACTAGCCCTTATTTTAAAATTTAAAAAATTTGAAGTTTTTTTAAACCCTTATAAAATACACAATTTTTGAAATTTTTTAATTATTTTGAGTGATTTATATTTCATACATTATTGCAAACAAAAGTTAGTATGGATTTGAAAATCTGTTCCCTTGTTGATTTTTAATAATTATTTTTCTAGCTAAACCTGGAAAAAACACGAAAATTTTTAAAATATTAACTTTAACATTTTTTAAAAAAATAACTAGGGATCCCAGACCTAAATCCATACTAACTTTTATAGAACACATATATCTCAGTATGTATAAAACATTTCAAGACTCTATCTTGAACAGAAAAAAAGCCTTAGGGATTAGAAAACACTTACATCTTCAAAAATAAAAGTCTGAGAAAAATGCATTTAAAGTTTTTAAAGGCATAAAACAAAAACTAATAATACTTGCAAAGATCTAAATTTTTAATATATTATTTAACTACTTATATAATATATGAAAACACTACTTTAATTAAATATTATGGCAAATATTTTTATTTATTCAAAATATGTTTTTGCAAAATATCGATATAGCATTTGTTACGATGACAGATTTTTCAGCTTAAAGTTAACATAATAATTTCACAAAAGTTTTGAAACCCAATACACTTATAAGAATAATAATGATATAAATAAAAGTTTAAAAAAAGTTAAAAACTACCAGGTTTGTACATAGCACCTAATTTTTTCTGAATTTTAAGTCGACGCAATTTAACAAGTTTTATTTTTTTCTGCGCGACTTTAAAATTTGCAAATTTTCTTTTCTTTTTGAAATAGGTTCTCCTACAATCAGAAAAGTACACTAAATCTTCTGATGACAAACTTGTTACAAATTCAATTAGCATCCTGAAATGTTTTTAAAGCTTTTAATGTTCCATCATTAAATTCAGGTATTAGCACTCGACATGGCAATCAACACACGACTCCTAGATGCTGTATTTTCTTTGGAATATTTGTTCCATATCATCGAATGTAATGCTTCATTAGAATTGTGTGTCAAACCTCTGACACATGTGCTTAATAATTCAGTTGATACTAATCGCTGATAAATAGGCAAGATTTTGGGCAAATATTCTTCGTTGATTGTTATTTTTACCCAATCTTTGTGAATACCTGATTTCTTTCCACGTGCTAATGTTGACTGGTAAAAACACCAAGAGTCAAAGAGCAAGATTGTGTCCTGGAAGACAATACTCTCAGATCTTTCCCATAATTTCACAGCTGCATTTACTTCCATTGCACCATATGATCCGACATATGTTGTACTTCAAACATCTTGTGGTCTTTTTACGAAATACAAAATTCAGTACTGTCTTCTCCAAGCTCACATTTAGTCTGTTCACATTCTCCACACCGCTTTGACATTACTTCGTAGTCTATCAGAAAGCCAGTCAGCAAGTCGATAACATATCCTATTCCGATATTTGACGTTGACATATGTCCTCTTGTCAACCAGCTTCCATCATATGACACTCCAATATCTTTATCATTCCTTGAGCCATACGCCTCAATGACATCTTTACGAATATCACGCAACGACTGATTTGACCCAACGAGATGTCCAATCAGAACTTTTGGCTTATAATGTCTTTTAAAAGTTTTACTAGACATTATATTTCAATTCATATGCATGCAGAATTTTTCCAACGCCAAGTAGCCAAGTCACAAACTTAATATACCTTGCACTAATCTCATATTTACATCAAATGGAAAATTAAAAAATTGATGCTTGATAACATTTGATATTTGATGTAATATAGCATCAATCAATTGTTATGAATATGTTTCACTTTAGGTTTGGTCACAATTAACACATACAACATTCATTTTATATGCAAATCCATTTCTGTGACCATAGCAAAGTTTTAAAGATGCACTATGACAAATATTGCTTACATTATCTGTAAACAAATATTCAGTATCCACTATAATGTAATTTGAAACGTACTTTTATCAAATATCTTTTTTTTTATGTATTCAAAACATTTGTGATCTGAAGTTTTGAGGCAGGTTTTTAGAATTGTCATTTTCAGCAGTACCTCATCTGTTAGAAATGTTGCTTCTCTTCTCAAGCTGCGAAAGTTTTGTCCGTGGCATTTTCTCAACAGAAAAAAATTAACTTAAACAATTTAAAAAAAGCTTTTAAGTTTATATTATATGCAGAATAAATATTGGTCTCGAGAAAGACCTTTTCTTGTGAATTTTAGCTAAGTAACTATCAAAGCACATCAAAAACTCAAAATATAAACAAACATAATCGATTTTAGTAGTGAAAGTTGAAGTTAATATCCACTTCTCTGCAAGTATCGATTTTATTTAAAAAATATTAGTAATTAATTAAATTTAAGAATGGAAAAATGCTTTAAAATGAAACCGAAACTAACCACGCCCCCCTCAGCTGTCAAAAATAGTGACTGACAATGCTCAGAAAACTTCAAATATCTTAAAAACTAATTGCTTAATAGATCTAAAATTTGGGGCCAAGCTTCCCAAATGTATGGGCTACAGGAAAATGCAAAAAAAAAAAAAAAAAAATTCGATAAATTTGTCATTTTTAGGGTACTGTGTAGCCTTAAAGCTTTAATTGCATCTGTGCATGCTGACCAATGTTTTTTTGATAGATTTTTCAGTAAATTTTTATTCCTATCACAGTTCAAATTTAATGGTAGTATATTCCAAGGATGAGTTAACGATGCGAAAAAATTATAAAGGTTTTGGACGAAATCAAAGTAGATTGTCACATTAGAGTTACATTCTACTGCTTGAAAGCCAATTAAATTCAAAGAATGTCCTACATGGTCCTTACATAGCGTATTTATTTTTTTCTTGAAGTCGGGCTTGCAATCCTGAATTTTTTAAATAATTTTTAACTTTTTCGTGGATAGAAAGAACAAAGCTTCAATTAAGTGATTGCTTCTTGTAAACAATTTCCCTATTTTCATCTTATGATTATTTCATTATTATTATTAATGTACAAAATATATTTCAAATCATCATTATAATGCAGATATACATATGTACTGTGGGATCTAAGACCTGCTGATCTACCATCCCGGAAGACAGTCATGATGCTCCCAGAGCCCACCTAGCACTTCGAGAGAGATTCGGAGTAGTGAGATGAGACGTAGATGGAGAAGGAGCCAGACGCTGAAAAAGACGGTTCGGGAAATTGCTCTGGACGTTAAATCTATGGTTACGCTAGTTTAATCAATTTGTTTTGTATTTTAATGTTCTGTACTACGTCAGCAAATAAACTGTGTGTAATAAGTAGTCGTTACTTGGAATCTTTACACACACCACAGTACTATATACTAATATAAATCAATATTAGTTTTATAGCATACAATTGATGATTAGATTTCCTTAAATATTTATTTTTTTAAATTGCGAATGTAATTTCATATCTAAGAAAATATTGAGTAAACCATTTTAATGGAAATGACATCCTGAAAAAAAATCTATAAAAGACTTATACGTTTCTATATTGTATTGTCTTACATAATATTTGGAGTCTCTTAAAAATTCTCAGAAAAATATATTTTTGTAACTATACGAAATATATATATCCTTGTTATTGTGTTTATCAAACGAAACAAAGAATTATGATAAAAAGGAAGTCATAGATTCCAAAAATTAAAGAATATTATAACATAAATTATTAATTAGAACTGTATTCATGTATAAGTAATTTTCATTAAATTATTTTATACTAATATATGATAAAGTACTAGTAAGTAATAAAGTATTAATAAATTATAAAGCATAAATACATTTATAAGTTTTAAAGTATAAGAACTAAAATTAAAGTACATATAATTAATTTCAATTTTTTTCAGGAAAATCTGATTAAACATACACACGCAAATAGAAAATTTCAAGTGAGGGGTCTTATACACTAAATCTCTTATTTTGTACTGTGTTGGACGAGAATATCTCCATTTTTGATGTATAATCTTAAGAATTAAATTATTGTACAGCATTTCTTTATCTAATAATCAAATTGTACCCTAGGATTCCTATTATGTGACTGTTTTTCTACATTTATATTATATTACCACAATTTGAAGTAATGTAATATATTTGTCTTATATATGTCCTTTTTTTTTATTTGGGTTCAATAATAATAGGGCAGTCATTTGAATTTTTTAAACGAGTAAAATAACGCTTTCCATATTTAGAAGCAAATAAAAATATTTCTCTGAATTACTACAATACACATAGAAAATTCTTTGTAACATCATAATGCATTCAAAATGGAGAAAGCGAACTTTTATGCTTATTAATCAATATAAAAATGTTTTAAAGAGTCAATTGAAACATTTATATGTAATTTTATAAAGAGTTAAAAGGTTATATCATGTTGTTCAGTGGAAGAGAGAAAATTTACAAAACGAGAGCAGAATTTTTTTAAATTGGATATTATTTATATAAAGCTCTCTGTAAAAAAAACAAATACAACTACATATTATTTTAATTTTTTATGCGATATAAAATTTATATATTATCTTAAAAATCAAAGAAATACAATTGAATAATAAAAACATAATTACCTTCTGCTGTTGCAAAGAAATTAAATTTAAAGGAAGGAATTGCAGATTCAGAACTGTAGGCCACATATTTCTTCGAAAAAGTGTGATTTCCTTCAGGGTCATTTCAACCCTCTTTTTATGAGCCCTACGGCCTGTCATGAAATAGGGAATGTGTTTGTGTCACTTCTGTTGGGGGCTTAAGTGTATCTCTTGTCCATTCATGAGTGATCCTTAACTCATGTGTGCAAATAAATAAAAGAGCGCTAGAAGGAGTTTCTGTGACTGTCCTTCCCACAGCAGCATTTTTATCGATATAATTTGGACATATGTCTCTTTAGAAATAAATTAATATTTTCCCTGCTTCTCAGCAAACGTTGTAAATAGAAATATTTAATATAGAAGTAACTGTCTTCAACCAGTCATTCCCGAGAATAACATCTGACAATTAAAATTATTTTGATCATCATCTTATAGAGGCTAATAGAGAACGATACGGGGCCCTCTCAAAGGCGAGGCCCTGGGCCCGGGCCCAGTTAGCCCATGCCTTAAGACGTCCCTGCTTAACTCAACAAGGTTCGCACAAATTATACTTTTCTACTTACTGCAATATTTTCTTGGTTTAATGTGTTCACCTTTTTTGGCAGCTTGTTATGTACCTTAATTTCCTTTCAACGAATCTTGAGCCATTAAACTCCACAGCCACTAACTCACACCCCTTTAAATGAAAAGTACACCAAAATTCAAAATTCGTGTTTCAATTCGTGTATTTCTTGAAGCTTCACTCCAACAGACTGACTAACTACCCATCATGATAAATCTTCCACACGCAGCCATTCTTTATCACAGCTGCAAAATATGGGCTGTAAGGCCACAAGCAGCCTAGGCGCCCACAGTAAGCAATATCAATTTTTAAAACACAGCAATCCAGGATGCAAAGTACACTCTCCGACAGCGACGGTTAATGTATTCCAAAGTGATAGCTTTGGCAAGTGCTTTACTCTGATTCAGTTTGTTTTTCATGAGGTTTCAAAAAGTTTAATCTATGTACAAAGTGCGAGGGATTTTGAAATTGACTGTTTTTGCAAAATGCAAGAGGAGGTTACAGTAAAAGGCATGAATTGCATATCAAGAAAATAAAGGGTAAAAGATTTATTTATTATTTATTTATTTTTCTTGAATATGCAAGTGTGTCATTTTTTTTATGGAAAAGAGTAAAAGGAATCATATAAACAGATTTTTTTTTTTTAAAAAAAAAAAGGATATAAAAAGCAGTTGGCTAGGAGAGCTGCGATGAATTTGATGAAAACAATGGGTTAGAGGAATTTGGCCGATTAAAAGGGCCAACTTTCATACATGCCCGACCGCTAAAAAGCGATTCCCCCCCCCCAAATCGTGCGATTATTGTTTTTAGTGGTAACCTGAATTTTCTGATTCTTGCTTCGTTGTTCATGGCAGTCCTAAATTTTCCTCTGGATCTAGAGACGACGTTTCGTATAATCTAGAATAACCACGCCTATGCAATTTTCCGCGCGTGTTTCGAAGATTTTAACAATTTCTATGCAGGAATTAGAATTGATAGTGTCTTCCTTTCTTTCATTCTTATTACTACTATTACTTATATATTCTTAAAGTTTAAATGTTTACATTCAGAATATAAATTAATTTTTATTGAAATAATCGTTAGAAAAGAACTTAAATTCTTCGGCCTCTTATTCTTTTAAATTTATTACTTAGAATTCAATAGTATAGAAGTATACTTTTTTAAAACTAAAATTCTTATTCTTATACATTATTTTATATTTATATTCAGAATATTAATTATTATATAAATATACATTAGTATAGAACTTAAATTATTATTCTTTCTTAAATTCTTATTATAAGAAATGAATTCTGTTAATAGTATTCCTATGATTCAATTGGTTAAGGATTATCTGTAAATTGTATGGTCAAAGGCATACATCCCAAAAGCTTATTTCAGCTGTGGAAAAGATGGAGCTCTTATGGGAGAACCAGGCGTTGCAAAGATAACTCTTGTATATGAGTTATGTAAGGCGCCTGACCTCTTGCTGATTGTTAAGAAAATCAGGTTTAATAATAATAATAATAAAAAGGACTTAAACTGTGTAAAATACAATAGTCCAATGAAACTAAGATGCAAAGACATAAATGATGGTGCTGTTTGGACATGTAGGAATAGGATAAATAAGAAAGAGTGTGGTTTGCAAAAATCTATTGGGTTGTTCATTTGACAAAAATTGGAACTGCGCAGCGTACTCTATCAGAGGAAACCAAATTCTTAACTTGAACATGATATCGCAATAGCTTTTCATCCCCTCACAAGATTTGGTCAGAATTCTACAAATACAATAGATTTTACCCTCATTAATGACTTCACTTACAAATGCAAAATTACATCCCTTCCTGAACTTTTCTTTGATCACAACCCCGTTTTATTAAAATTTAACATTACAGTTACCCATTCTATAAACAAATATGCAGTTTCTGACTGCTGGTACAAATTTCAACAGGAGTTGAACGAAAAAATAAATTTCAGCAACTATGCCAACATTAACACATCAAGTGAACTTGAGCAAGTAAAAATTATGCAGCTTTCAGAAAAAAATTATCTCCATCCACAAATTCGCCTCCCCCCTAATTAATCAAAAAAAAAAAAGAAAGAAAGAAAAACATACTCTCTTCCAATTAGAAAGAAAAACTTTATTAAAACTAGAATTTTAAGAATCCCTTGATTCCTAACGTTAAAACAGGGCTAAATAGAATAAATAACAAAATTATGAAAGTAATTCATAAATTTACTCAAGACAGCTGTCCCCAAACACTTGAATGTTTTAGCACCCAAGACACAACACTCTCTGGCAATAAATCAAATTTCTTAAGAAAAAGAAGTACAACCCCCCCCCCCCCACAGCCATTCCAGCACCCCCGAGACTGACATACAAAAATCAAACCTACTACACTTGAAGTTAATTTCAAAGACAGAACATAAATAAACATCAACTACAAACGATAGTTTTTTGGTCAAGTTTATTATTGATAATTACAGAGCTAAATTGAGAATATCGTTGAGATACGTGAAATCCTGTGTTATTAACCTGAAAAATCCTGTGTTATTAACCAATAATGATTTTTGCGCCATCTATTGGACACACTTTTCTCATGTAATTGTTCCCAACAACTGTTACACTTTCGCAAATATTCATTTGTTTGTTATACCATTTAAAGGACGTCAACTCCATTGACTAACAACATATAAACCAGTGCAATTACGAACGATATTGTGGAACCACTGAACCCATTTCAAACATGGAGGCCCTTCTCGTTTGAACAAGTTTTAATATCGCACCTCAAAACGGTTTCGTCGTCAACATACAGCTTTATGACATAGCCATTTTTAATGTGTTTGCTTTACTCACATTGTAACTTTATCTGGTTCAAAACTTTAAAAGCTTTTATCTCACGTTTTAAAGCGCTCTATAGGGCTGAAATTTTCGAACGATTATTTGGGATTACAATACTATAATTTAATTATAATTAATGAAAATAAACTGATTGAAAATAATTAGTTAAAGAATTAAATTTTATGCCAATCGCCAAATGGTCGCCAAAACTGTCGTTCAATAACTTATCGTTTGCTTCAATTTTAATTACATGCATCTTGATTGGTTAACATAATGCTTGATTGAGCTAAAACTGTTTACTCATATTTATTTTAGATGAAAAATTTAATAAACGTCAAACAATATAATAAATCATTAAAACTAATTATTGAATAAATTCAAATTGACTCAACGTTCCCTTTGCTCTTGAAATGTGAGGCATAAAAAATTATGTTACGCAAAGTGTGAAGTTTGAAAGAAAACCCATGTTCAGATAACTCGTTTTTTTACCGGTGTTGTTATATAATCGTATGTCCGGTAAAAGACATTTCTCTTGAAAAAAGAAAGATTTTGCATTCATTTCGCTGTTTGGTAAATTGAAGATTGTTAACGTCAAATTCTTAGAATTTCGAAAAGGAATGTGGAATTGGAAACGTTAACAAGCAAGCGATATGCCGATAATATGATCATGTGTTTTTTCTTTTGAACTGCAACCTTAAGAAATACAACCTAACTTGACGGTACATTTTGCTCGCTTGGCGATTTATCGTTGAGAGCCGAAATCGAAATTTGACGGGAGCTGCTATTAAGAAAGAAGTACGCATCGATACTTCAAACTCATCAACAGTTTTGCTTTTGCTGAGTTGATCGTACCTTCAATTTTATTAATCAGTTTTGTCAACATAGAATGTACCGTAGTACGCTTCTATTTCAATTTTAGAAGACCATCAGACTTTTTTTTTTTTCGTTTTTCTCTCCAGAAAAGCAAAATGATTTGTCTTTTGCATTTTTTCAATATCCGTTCTGCCTTCGGCTGCATGAAACAAAATAAATCGGTCAGTAATCGAATTGGTGGTTCAGTATCGTGTTTCACAGTTCTCCATCAAAGACAACAAACAAATGAAATATAAAAAACGTATTGACAATCTAGTGTGAATAATCCTATATATACACAATTTTATGTTTAAAGCTATTAAAAAACGGGAAGGCTTCAAATAAACTTTATTTTATTTCATCGAACATCAAGAAGCACAAGAACATGCAAAAAATATTATACAATCAATAGCCAGTGATTATTTTTACTGTGGCAATAATTATTATATAACGGCATTTTCAAAAGTTTAATTTTTTTTTCATTTCTGAAATTTTATTTAAAACAATAAATGCTTATTTAAAGTATATAGAGTATAATTTTATCCCAAAAATTAAATAAATATTAAAATTTTTAAAAATTTTTGATAGTCAATAAGGAATAAAAAAGAATCTCTACAGGCGATTGCAAAATTGGAACAGAATAAGATTTCGTTGTAACAATTTTAAATTTGACTAAAAACCACCAAGTGCAAAGCACATTTTCTTTTCTGTTCTTTTGTGAATTTTGCCTTTGAATTTTCTCATGATGAAGCATTTCATGTCATAACAAAATATAAACAGTGAATTTGGCCCACTAGCGAGTTGAACTGCTCAAAACGTTTTTTTGAAATTTCTGACTTTGACCTAATCCTATGAAATTGTCGTGTGATATAAAAATCGGAAATACACATTTTTGTCATTTTTAATTGAAAATCTTTGAAAAATATTTCAACTTTTATAAAGAACTCTACATGATGATTATTAAAAATTTATTTAAAAGTTATTTAATACATCTTTTTAAGTACTACCACTATTTCTTATTTTATTTGTAGTATTAGTATTTATTTATACTTACTATAGTGAACTCTTTTGAGATCACTTGAAAACATAAAGCGCTTCTTCTGGAGGCGTAAATAACGATAAAGTGTAGAATTTTCGAGATGATGTAAATATATTCCAGGAAATATGAGGCGGAGTAGGGAGTAAGTGAACAACATGCGAACGAAGCTCCCCCTACCGATCTACATGGTCACACTACCAAGAAACGAAACAAATCAGAAAATCTTTGATCTTACTAAAATCTGCTATATGGCAAATACAATAGATAACTGCAAAAATAATACCTCCACTCAATGTTTTAATTGCAATAAATTTATTCACAGCGCACAAAACTGCTATATGAATCCGAGATGTATCAAATGTTCTGGTGCACACCCCACTCGCGATTGTCTAATTCTAAACAAAATCCAAGAAATTAACTGTAACGAAAAAGGACATTTTGCCTCCTACAGAGGTCGCAAACTCTTCCCTAAACCACCTAAAAACAATAATACTTCACTGAAAAAAACCACCAGAGAAAATTTCACTTTCGCTCAAGCATTAACTTCCTCTCAACAGATGGCGCAGCCTACCACTGAAACTCGCAAAAATACACCTCACTATTATAATCAAAATATAAACCACAATACAGTGAACAACGTTATACAAGCAATTAAAGAACTTGCAGAAATTTTCGCTCTAATACCAGGTCTTTTAACTAATACATAAAATTAAATCAGCTGAAGATAACGGCAATCATTCAAGCTTTAATGTTAAATGATGAATAATTAGAACACCACTTTTTTTTATTTTTTCAAATTATATTCTTAAATATTATAAATTAAATCTACTCTCCCCCCAATCTTAGGATTTCACCTACTCTTACCTACAGTTGTGCCATTTTGGGTTTTGCTGCAAACACACACCTTAATAAACTAGAAAAAGCACAAAATAACATTATTTGACAAATTGTAAGTGCTAGATGGTTCATGAGAAATACAGACATTTATAACTCAATTAACTTCCCAACAGTAAAAAAGTTCATACAAAAAACATCCTTTAACTTCTTTATTAATCTCATGAACATAAATAACAACACACTTACAAACATCTCAAATTATAAACCTGACCCAGCTATTAAAAGACCAAAAAATGTCTTACTTGATTCATTTTAATTTCATTTTAAATTTTCTCAAAATCTCTTAAAATAAAAATCTTTTCATTCTGAAACACCCACCTCACACCGCCCCACATCTAACCGACCAATCTCAACACTCATACAAACCAGGAAATCTTCTCACCCTGAAAACACACACCAACATGTAAGCAGCAACCCCATTGGTCAACTGCTTTCACTTCTTCACTTTCACTTACCCTTTCTCCGAAAAGTGAAAAAAAAAGGTTAAATCTAATACTCTAAAAACTCTTTCACTTTAATTTTACATCATTTTTTAATCTTAAATCCTTCTGATAAATTAATTTTACACTTAAATGCCATCCAAAATATCTTTTATTCAATCCTGGGCTGGAAAAAGCCAAAGTTAAGCAACCTAAACTGCACCGGCATGGAGATTTAGAGCCGTTGGCTCAGGAGCTCCAGTAAAGCCTGTCAACCTATATCTTTGTATTTCAAATAAAAATTTAAATGTTTTTCATTCATTTTAATTCAAAAAGGGCAACCAATAGCAGTTTCAGCGCTACTCACATCTCAACCAATGAAAATTCTGTACCCCAGATTTTCATCAAACTATTTTTATTTTTGAACTTTACCATCAAAAATGAAAACTCCATCCTTCCAAAGCAACTTCTATATACAAGATTTGGGCTTGAAAAGCGCTCCGCGCTCTAAGCGTCTATAGAACCGTCAACGTGACGTGTTGCTGATTGTTAAGAAAATCAGGTTTAATAATAATAATAAAAAAAGGACTTAAACTGTGTAAAATGCAATTGTCCAATGAAACTAAGATGCAAAGACATGAATGACAGTGCTGTTTGGACATGTAGGAATAGGATAAATAAGAAAGAGTGTGGTTTGCAAAAATCTATTGGGTTGTTCATTTGACAAAATGGAACTGCACCAGCGTACTCTATCAGAGACCAAATTCTTAACTGAATGAACATGATATCGCAATAGCTTTTCATCCCCTCACAAGATTTGGTCAGAATTCTACAAATACAATGATTTTACCCTCATTAATGACTTCACTTACAAATGCAAAATTACATCCTTCCCGAACTTTTTTTGATCATAGCCGTTTTATTAAAATTTAACATTACAGTTACCCATTCTATAAACAAATATGCAGTCTCTAACTGCTTGGTAAATTTCAACAGGAGTTGAACGAAAAATAAATTCCAGCAACTACGCCAAGCATTAACACAATCAATGAACTGAGTCAGTAAAATTATGCAGCTTTCAGAGAAAAATTATTCTCCATCCCTCCCCTAAGTTAATCAAAAAGAAAAGAAAAACATACCCTCTTCAAATAGAAAGAAAACTTTGTAAAATAGAATTTAAGAATCCCTTTGATCCCTAACGTTAGAGGGGCTAAATGAGATAAATAACAAAATTAACAAAGTAATTCATAAATTTGCACCAAGACAACTGTCCCTAAACATGAATGTTTCAGCACCCAAGACACTATCTCTCTGGCAATAAATCAATTTTCTTAGAAAAGAAGTACAACCCCCCCCCCCCCACAGCCATTCAGCACCCCAGAGACTGACATACAAAATCAAACTACTACACTTGAGTGAATTTCAAGACAGTACATAAATAAACATCAACTACAACGATGGTTTTTTTGGTCAGTTTATTTTTTGATAATTAGAGCTAAATTGAGAATATCGTTTTCAAGGATACATGAAATCAGAGAAAAATCAGTATCTCTGAATAATGATTTTTTGCATATCTATTGGAAACAAATTTTTTAATATATACTTTCAAGCAAATACCGTTTTTTTTTTTTTTTTTTTTTTTTTGTGCAATATATATATATATATTGCACAAAAAACTTAATCTCTCTTTCTCTTT
>BMAW01039362.1:11410-35673 GCA_019974015.1 Nephila pilipes | reverse complement strand
AGAGTTTTAACTTTCCGGTTTTGCGATACTTCAAACTGCTCTAGTAAACGGTTTTTGAGAGCCGCATATGGACAAGGGGGTGGTTCACACACTATATCCGTAGCATGTGAAAGAGTTTCAGGGTCCAATGAAGCAACTAGGTGGTCAAACTTGGTTTGCTCCACCGTAATGCCAGCTAACCTAAAACTAGCTTCAAGCTGCATAAAAAATAGTTTTACATTACGGGGCCAAAAACTAGGGACCTTAACAGTTACTTTTTCACAACCATTATTTGAACCTACAGATCCTTCACTTTTAGTATCTGTACCTTCAAGCGACATCTCTATCTGAGCTAGTGGGGTAATGAGTGAGTGATCGTGAAGTTTATTGGCGCAAGAGGAGTTATTGAGAATGTATGTATGTAAAGCGCTCTGGTGTAAGAGCCAGATGTAACTAAATCAACATCTCAAAGCGGCAAAAAAATAAAAATTTTACCGACCAAATTCCTGCCTCAGAGGTTCGAACCATAGATAGGGACGTTACCAATTCACAGGTGTCAGTGAGTTTCCGACGGTTAGCATATCTTGACAACTTGCTTCCTAGTTCCTCAGCGTCCAATTAGCCTTTCCGGGAGTATTCGATCTTGTTCCAGAACGGGTCACCAGCTTATAGGAAAGTGGTGTTGCTCAAAACCTTCCTTTCCCATAACATCCAATCAGAAGGTGTAGGCTATACAAATAAATAAATAACTACGAAAGACTAAAAACAAGAAGAACTAACAATTTATTTAAAACTTAACGAGAACAACTTTTAACATTTCATCTATGCAACTCGACCTTCACAGGTCTGGAATCTGCGAAGCAAGTGTGTTTACAAAAGATCGCTTCCTCCTTTTCTTTAAAACGGCTTGCAGTTCCGCAGACAAAAATGACGTCACAAGATGACGTAGGCAGCCACCACAAATCTACCATGAACCTCCAAAACAAACTCCTAATATACACAGCAATTATGAGACCAATTATCAGCTACGCAAGTCCAATATGGGCTTACTGCGCAAAATCCAATCTTAATATTCTTGAAACCTCCCAGAGCTCTACTATCAGGATGATCGCTAGGGCTTCCATGTATATGAAAAATAAAGAAATTTACAAAGCTTTACAACTTACTACATTCAAAAACCACATCCAAAAACTAGCTTCAAAATTTTTTAACTCCCTAGAAAACATTAACAACCCAAATATTCAGAATCTTGAGAATTATCAAATCACTCCTAATATTAAAAGACCCAAGAAAATCCTTTTTGATTATAACCCTCCTTAATTTCTTCCATTATAAAATTTTCAATTACACGCACGCAAGTTGCGCTTTCATCGAGCGTCTAGGCCGCGAGAGCGGCCTTCAAGCTCGTATCATAATTCTAATAGTGAACACTTGACTATTGATGGCTTTTACACTTTCTGTTGGGTAGTATTGAGTAGATTAGCTGCTATTGGTTGAAGGGTAAAATGAAGAGTTGCTATAGGTTGTTACTGTTCTTACTGCTGGATTTTGGTGAAGGGCCTTTGCTTGTCTGAGGCGGCAGGATAGTCCTTTTTCTCATTGGATGCAGGAGGGCGGAGGGGAGGTGTCCTATTGGCTGCCCGTGTTGGCTGCGAATACTAAGGAGGAGAGTGGGTGTGGACGATCGGTAAAGGCTCTGAGGCCGTGGAGAAATAAGTTAATAGTTAAGATCTGATTTAAATGTAATGTAGTTGAGTGACTTTTTTATTGTTTAATCAAACTAGGGTGGTTGGTGTGAGTCTAAAAGGATACTTCTGGGTCTTTTGGTACTTGGTAGAGGGATATATTCTTCTAAATTTATCATATTTTCATTTTCAGTGGAATGGAGGTTGTTGAAAAAATTTATGGATAGTTTTTAATGTATTTATTCTTTGAGTGAAATTCTTAGGGCTTTTCTAATATCATCATTTCTAGTGGTTGCTTTTTGTGATTAATCTTGAAATTAGTAAGTTTTGAGATCGTTCTGATATATCGATATTGCGTTTGTACATAAGCCTTGAGCATCCATGACATGTTTGGACGTAGAATGGAGGTGTACAGAAGCAGTTTATTTTCTAATGTCATTTTTGAGTTCCGACATATTAAGGGGTAAATTGCACATTTCATTTTTCGGAACTTCTCACGCGTGAGTGTAATATGTTTATTCCAGGTTAGGGATTTATCTAGAGTTATACCTAAATATTTAGCAGTGTTAGACCACGGGATTTTTGTTTGGTAGAAAGTGGGAGGGGAAACATTTTTCTTTTTTCTTGTAAAAAGTATCGCTGCAGTTTTGTCCACATTTATTTTAATTTTCCAATCATTAAAATATTTTTCTAGTAGCGCAAGATGCTTGTTGAGTGCGAAGGTGACAGATTTTGGATTTCTGTAGGAAGCAAGCACAGCTGTGTCATCAGCATACATGTTAAGTGTTGTTAATGAGTATGTGGGAATGTCATTAATAAGTAAATTAAATAAATAGGGCCCGATTAACGAGCCTTGGACCACTACATTACTAATTTTTCTTGGGGTAGAGAGTGTGTTATTTACTTTAACTTGAAATTCTCTCCCTGTAATGTAAGAGTGGATTAGGTGTATAAGTGTGTGTGGAAATGAGTATTTAATGAGTTTGTAGGTGAGCCCTTCTAACCAAACTCTGTCAAATGCTTTCTGTATATCTAGAAAGACTGCACCTGTTGTTTTGTGTCGTTAAAAACCTGATGAAACTATTTCAGTTAGTCGAAGTAGTGGGTGTACTGTTGAGAGTTTTCTGGTGAAACCATATTGGTTGGGAGTTATTATATTATTTTGTGTGATGTGTTCTTTTATTTTTTGAAGTATTATAAATTCTGTAAGTTTATTGAGTGAAGAGAGTAAGGAGATGGGTCTATAGCTATCTGGTAGGTGGGGATTTTTCCCAGGTTTGAGGATAGGAAAAATAATTGCAGTTTTCCAGCATTTAGGGAAGTATTGCGTTTTTAGAATTTTGTTGATTAAAAAAGTGAGGTGTATGATAATTTTTAATGGGAAGTTTTTTAGGATCTTGTTGGTAATTCCATCCTTACCAGAAGCTTTTTTAATGTTTACTTTTTTAATGTAGTTAATTATTTCGCTGGGCCAAACTGGTTCAATGGAGTGGGACGTTGGTGTGGAAGTGAAGAAATGCTGTAATGTGTTGTGAACTACTGTATCAATGTTAGTATTTGAGTTTGCTGGTCTGGAGTTTTCTTGGAAATTTTGTATTAGTGTGTTTGCCAGTAGTTCAGCTTTTTGTGTGTCTGTGTTAGCTGTGCTGCTGTTATTTTTTAGAGTAGGAATATTACATCTCTTTTTTCTGTAAAATTTAGTGTGATTCCAAATTGAGTTATCTTGTGTATTTAAGGATTTTAATTTTTGGTTCTAGCTGTCGTTAGTGAATTTTTGAATTTCTTTTTTGATTTTATTTTGTATCCTGTTCATTTCAGTTTTAATTTCTGGGTCAAGATTTTTCTGATATTGTTTTCTAAGATAATTTTTGTTTTTAATAAGTGTTTTAATATCTTGGGGTGTATATTTAGTATTTTTATTGATGATAGGTGATGAGGCATTATTATATGCATTGTTTATTTCCTCTGTGAGATCCATAATTTTGTTTTCTATGTCAGTTGTAGTGTTCATTTTTTCAAAATTTTGAATATTAATATTATTATTGATTTCTTGTCTGAACTTTGACCAGCATGTAGTCCTTGCACGTATGTTGATTTCGAATGTTGTTTTAAAGTTAAATTCTAGAAAGACTGGATTGTGGTCGGAGGATAGTTCTGGCATAGAAATGGTTGAGTGTTTATAATTAAAATCATTAATTAATGCAATATCTAATGTATTCTGGAGTTGTTTCCAAATCTAGTGTGTGTTGGTGGGAAAGCTATTTGAATATAATTTTTGTCTGTAAATTTTTTTAATTGTATTCCTCTAGTTGAATTTACTGCGGAATTCCAGTCACTGTGTTTAGCGTTAAAGTCGCCAAAAATAACACAGCTTTTGTTTGTTTTCATGATAATTTCCAGGTCTTTCGTGAAAAGGATTTGATCTGATGATGGTGGAACATAAATTGAGGCTATAGACAAAAGTTTGTGATTAGGTGGTTCAAAAATAACTATGGTTGCTTCAATGTTTTGGAGTGGTGGAGTAGTCAGTCTGTGGTGTGTTAGGGTATTTTTAACTAAAATTATGGTTCCCCCGGAAGCATGTTGTATAGTTTGATTTAATCTGTCGTCCCTATAAATGATGTAGTTAGGTATATGGAATTTGTGTTGTGGCCTTAAGTGAGTTTCTTGAATTAAAAGAAAATCGGGACTGTGCTTCTGTACAAATTCCCTAAGCTCAACAGAGTGAGATAGGACCCCATTTGCGTTCCAAGAACACAAACTGAGACCAATTAGTTTATACTGTGACTTCGATATCAATATCGTCCTCCATCAAAGCTTCTATCAGTGCATAGCGCTTATTAATTGAGCCTTTGGCTGTTTTGATTTTTGGTAGGTGTTTTAAAAGTCCTGGTAGCTTGTTGAAAATTTCTCCAAGGTTTCCTATTAGCTCGATGGCATCATAGAAGTTTTCTGTATTTGGATGTCTGGTTTTATTCTTTTTGTGCTGATTGTAGTAGTGTTTATTGGCCTCAGTTTGTTCAGAGATCTCAGAGTTGTGTGGCTCCATCTGTTGGGCGTTGTTGGCAGCATTTGCGTAAGTAAAGTCCTTTCGTACTCTGTTGCTGCTAAATGTATTTGTTTTCTTTTTTGGGAGTTTCGGGAAAGCTGCGCAGCCTCCGTAGGACGCGATGTGTCCAATTTCTTCACAGTTTATGCAGTTCGGGATGCGAATTTTCTCTTTGATATTGCAATCTCGGGTTAAGTGAGGATTACCGCACTTTAAACATCTGGGAGACATATAGCAATTTTATGGTGATAGCAATTTTATGGTGATAAGTAAACAGAAACTTCACATTAATGAAAACATGTACAAAAGAGTACATTTTCATAATGAAAAAAACTTTGTCATGTTTCCTCAGTCATATTCATTTTTCTAGTTCTTAGATTCAAATTGCAGTTCTAGAATTGGTTGAATATCCATTTCAACTGAGTATATTGTCTGGAAACATGAAGACATTGATTTGAATTATTGAATAAAAAAAAAAATTGCTGAAGTGTATTTACTGAAACAGTTTTATTCTTTTACTAGCTTTTGTGTTTCTTAGAAACAGTGTCTTTTAAGTGATCCAGGAAATAAACGTGACTTTTTAGTGGAAAAAGTGACCCCGGATAACTCTGTGTTAAAAATGCACAAAAAGAATTGTGAATATATAAAGGTACTAATGATTGTTATTAAAAAATATATTTTTCACTAAGATTCTTCAGTGGGACTGTGGGTGAAATTTTTGTGTTCCAATATAATATTTAGAATTGTATTATTGTCTTCATTCTGTGAAGTTACTGTGGAAGTTTTGGTCAGTTTCCTTTTCTTTTTTGCATTTGAGAATCTTTGGGGTATTATATTTTCATTAGGTGGAATATCTTTATTAGTAGTTGGGAAATGTATTTCTTGTGCATTTAACAAATCTGCAGCTTCTAATTGTGGTGGTATTGATTTTAAAATCCTTTCTAACACATCACATTGCTTATCAGACTTTAACGAATCTATTAGTTCTAAAAACTTTCATTTTATTTCATCCTTTCTGTGCTCAAGTGAGAGGATTTGCGATTTTTTTTTTTGCTACTTCATTCAAAATTAATTCATTTTCATCATTTATAATAAGGGGAAATTCATGAGGTACTGTAGTTGTATAAGTTATATTTTTAATATGCTGGTGTAAATAATGTATGTGTTTGCACATATTCCACCTAATTGATGAATCAATGCAGCTGCATATATATCGGTGAATGCATATATTACAATCAGTGCATTGTATGTGACATGTACAAGTTTTATTATTTTCATGTATATTGTATATTTCTGTATTGCGTGTTGATGAAACTGACCACCCATTCTCATTCTCTATTACTAGTAAAGATAGTGTTTCACTTGTTTTGTGTCTGATTCTTAAATCCCGTATCTTACTTGTCAATTTACCTTTATTTGATGTAATTAAGCGATCTATCATTTTATCTCTTACGAATCTCATTATACGTGAATAGCCTTGTCTAATCTCTGAACATTTTCCCCATGAAGATAAATATATTTCAATGTTCGGTGCATTCGTTCTATGTGCATATTTGTATTAATGCCACTGTGAAGTCTATAACAGTATGCCCAGCTGGATATATTTTGTAAATAAAACGTTTCAAAGTAATTTGAAAATTCAATAGTGTCGGGATCTCCTTTAAGAAATTTTATTGCTGCTTCTGTCAGTGTTTGAAAAGTATAAATGTCCCGTTCTTCTAAGAGTGATCTGATAATTTTATACGTTTTTGCCTGTTTTTCAGCACCTTTGATTTTTTTTAAAATTTTTTCTCCTGGCTCTATCAATATGCCATGCACAAAAAATACGTTTTTGTGGTACACGCATTTCAGAATTCCATGCATTAAAAAAAGATTCTGCCATATCAGACATAAAAACTTGAGGTTGTAATTGACCAATTTTTTGTTTAATACACGAAAAAAAAATTGATAGCACTGGTTGATCGCATCGATTAGAAATTAAAAAAGCGCATGGGAATCCTTGGCGCAAATCATCAATTGTTAGTAAAGTTACGAGTTCAAATCCATATCCATTTACCCCATGTGTACCATCCATACATATATAGTCAGAACTAAATTTTTTCAGAATCTCCCTTTGTGCTTCTGTCATAATTATCAAAACAAAATCATTTTCTTATAGAAATGAATATTGCGTACAAGTTGATCCTTGGGTTTTATAAAATTAAATACATGGATTTTTTGAATTTTGCATTTCACGCACCCACATATCCACACTGACCCCATCATTTTCATGTTTCACAGAAATAGAAGACAGATTGAAAGATTTTTCGATATTTTGTAGATCTTTTTTTGTAAGTAAATGAACCCTCTCAAGCCCAGCATCAGATATGGAATTTCTAATTTCATCTAAAATATTATCCAGAGGAATTTTTGCAGCTATTTTTGAGGCAATATTTTTCCTTTCATCTGCGGTTAAAAATAAATGACCTAAATCATTCTGGTGCCCAACATGTACTTTCTGATATGACACTATACATTTGCCATCAGTAGGTTCTGTTACTTTTAATGCAGCTGCGCAATATGCATTTATTTTATTGCTGCCAAGGATTTTTAAATGACGATAACCTTTACTTTCCGACATAAAATTTCCTGAACGATGGCATCTGAAATAATAGTATTTTGCACCATGTATATTAATATGCTGGGTACTTTTGAGATAGCAGTCCTCACACTTGTAGCTAAGTGATCGATTTTTTAATGACTCATTTAATTCAGTATTATTAGAATTCAGTATTATTCAGACATTTATTTACATGGCATTTCAAATTGTATCTATTTTTGAAAGTTTTTAAGTAATCAAGGCATACGAAATTACTCTCAGCTACATTCCCATCATTTGCACACTGACTTTTAAAAGACTCAATTAATGTAGTATTATTATTATGAAATTTATATACATGACGTTTCAAATTGTATTTATTTTTGAAAGAATGAAAAATATCGGGGCAAACAAAATCCCTCTCGCCCACACTTTTAACATTTGTACTGTGAACCATATCACTCGTAACAGAATTAGGGTTAGAATTATCACCATACCTAAAAAAATCACTCTCAGCCACACTAAAATCATTTGAACAGGGAACCACATCACTCATAACAGAATCAGGGATGGAATTTTCACCACACATAACAAAATAACTCTCAGCCACACTAGAATGATTTACACATTCAAACATGAGTGAGTGAGTGACCGTGGATTTTAATGGCGCAAGAGCCAAAATAGGCTAAGCTGCGCCAAACACTTGTTAATAATTTTTTTTAAAGTAAAAACAATTTATAAATTTGAATCAAACATAAAGTGAAAATTACTAAAAGGTTAAAAATCAAGTTTGGTGTAAAAAACCAATATGTTTTAAAAAAGCAAATAAGTTATGGTGTGGGGTTTCCCCCACCAACTCCGATAGGTTTAAAACTGATGAATGAAAAAAAGTCCGGTGAAGATGATCAAACACCGGACAGTCAATTAAAATGTGATGAATAGAGTAAGGGACATGGCAGGAAGAACACTCGGGAGCATCTTCTCCAAACAAAAGATGCTTGTGAGTGAATCGAGTATGTCCAATGCGAAGGCGAGTCAATCTGACATCTGCTCTTCGCATTGGAAAAACAGGCCATTCTCCAATGATCGGCTTTACCGAGTGTAATTTGTTGTTAATTTGTAGATTCCACGATTCCTGCCATGACTGATGAACAGGGACGTCTTAAGGCATGGGCCAACTGGGCGCAGGCCCAGGGCCTCACTTTTGAAAGGGGCCTCGTCTCGTTCCCTACTCGGTCTCAATAAGATCAAGATCAGAATAATTTTTCTCGTCAAATGTTATTCCCGTACATTACTGGTTGTAGACAGTTACTTCTATTAAATATTTCTACTTACAACGTTTGCTGAGAATCTAGAAAAATATTGTTTTATTTCTTAAGCGAGATATATCCAAATAATTATAAAAATACTGCTGTTTGAAGGATAGTCACAGACATAACAGACACCTCTTCCAACGACCTATTATTTGTTTGCAAACATCAGTTAAGGATCGCTCATGAATGGACAAGAGATACACTTAAGCCTCCAACAGAAGTGGCAAAAATACATTCCCTATTTTATGACAAGTGTCAGGGTTAATAAAAGGAAAGTTGAAATAATCCTGAAGGAAATCATACTTTTTCGAAGAAACGAATGGCCTAACTGCAGTTCTAAATCGGTTATTCCTACCTTTAAATTTAATTGCTTTGAAACAACACAAGGTAATTAGGTTTTTATTTTTGAATTGTATTTCTTTGAGATATAAAATAATATATAAATATTTGCATTGCATTAAAAAAGTAAAATAATACGTAATTGTATTTTTTTTTATAGAGAGAGAGTTATAAAAATAATATCCAGCTTAAAAGATTCTACTCTTTTTTATAAATTTTCTCTCTCTTCTTCTGAACAACACTAAATAATCTCTTAACTGTTTAACAAAATTATATATAAATATTTCGATAGACTCTTTAGAATATTTTTATATTGATTAATAAGCATAAGTGCGCTCTTCCAACATTTTGAATGCACTATGTTTTTCCAAAAGAATTTTCGATACGTATTGTAATTAATTCAGAGAAATATTTTTATTTGCATCTAATATGGAAAAGGTTATCCTACTCGTTTAAAATTTCAAATGACAGTCCTTTTGCATTATTATTGAAACCCAAATGAAAAAGAACATTTATTAAACGAATATATTACATTATGACAGATTGCAGTAATGTAATATAAATGTAGATAAACAATCATGTAACAGGAATGTTAGAGTCCGATTTGATAATTAGATAAATAATGTCTGTACAATAATGTAATGTTTTAAGAATAAACATCAAAAATGGAGAAGTTCTCTTCCAACACAGTAAAAAATAAGAGATTTTTTGTGCATAGGACCCCTCACTAGAAATTTTCGATTTGCGAGTGAATGTTTAATCAGATTTTCCTGCAGAAAATAGAAAATTATTATATATTTTCATTTTAGTTTTATACACCTTTTTATTTACAAACTAGTGAACGAGTTTTCTCCTATTTTTTTTTCTTGAACAGAACAAAAAGAAAAAGAAGAAAAAAGCGAAATGCTACACATAGTTATGTGCATATTACGTGAGATATGCCATAATGATTTTTAGAACAGTGTGCTTACTTATTTATTTTTAGTAGCAAAATAACAATTCTCTTTCAAATAATTCGTCCCCCAAATGTGTTATTAAAAAAAAATCTTTTAGCTTAATAAAAGGGGAGCTATCATTTAATAAGTTATTCATAATTTTTCTGCACATCATCTTGTACCATTTTAAAAATGGATTCTAAGTTATAACTGGTCATTTATTTTAAATTTTACTTGTCATTTATTTTCTAATATAATTGATCATTTTATTTTAAAACTTCACTCCTGCGGAAAATGGGTGCTCCAGTCGATATCGGGATAAAACTTTTAAGGCTCCCGTCGACTCGACACCAAGAAATGCCGAGCGTAATCTTAATCCTATGGACTTTCGTACTTTTCTATTTACATCTAGGGTACTACTTTTAATGGCATGGAATAAAATACATTCGAAAGAACGAGAAAAAAAATAAATGTTTAACTGGTTTTCGATATTTCTTAAAAAATATTTGCAAGTATTTTTAAATTTTGAAAAATTTTCAAGAGCCTGGATTGCTTAATTAATGATGAATTACAGGCAGCGGATACTCGACTTTCTGCTTAAAAACTAAAAATTAAGATGAATGAATTAAAAACTGCATTTTAACTATCCTTTGGAATGGCATTTTGACACGTATTGACAAAGTAAATCTATTTCTCCAGAGTAAAAATATGGATTTATCGCAAGGTATAAAATTATTAAAATCGTTAATGATAAATATAAAAACCAAAAGAGACTCTTTAACTATTATGAGTCAAAAGCCAAGGAATTATCCTTTATAAAGAAGTATCAAAGTGTTCACAAGCGTGTAACAAAACGCAGTGTTAGGGTAACTTTCCTTGAATGAAATAGAGACACCGACACAACGTTTGAAAACAGCCACAGCCAGAAATTTAAAATAAAAACCTTTTTACCAATAATCGACTCTCTAATTTGCAATATACAAACGCATAGTAAAAACTATGAGGAGCTTTTGAAATGTTTGGATTTTTTAAAAATACTTCTAATTTGGATGAGACAGAAATTAAAATAGCATGCGAGAAAATATCAAAATTTTACGATAAAAACATTAATGCAGAGGAATTGAATTTGGAATGTCAACATTTCAGGTCAAATAGGATCATTGATGGCAAAAAGCCGACGAAAAAACAAAGAGAAGAAAACGTAAATATATATATATATATATATATATATATATATATATATATCTCTCTATACATACATGTATAATGAAAGACTATTCACGGTGTTTCCCAATATTGAAATAATAATGAGAATTTTCTAATCAATGATGATTACTAAGGCGAGTAGTGAACATTCATTTTCAAAACTCAAACTGGTCAAAAATGAATTGAGAAATCATATGACTCATTCCTGTTTGAATTATTTGAGCTTGATGAGTAATGAAAATGAAATATTATTAACAATTTATTTTGAAGACTTAATGATTTTGCGAATTTAAAATGTAGAAAACGAATATTCACATAAAACCACATTTTACTATGGATTACTTTTATTGAATTGTACATGTATATACCTCAAATTAGATTAAAGGGTCGCAGGAGGGGCCTGTTTTTTCACAAGGGTCCAGGGCCTCAAGAAGTCTTAAGACGTCCCTGCTAATGAATAAGCATTAAAATATGAAGTCGCATGTCCTCAAAAGGGACTGCGAGCTGCAGAGGATTCGTTGCCAAACGTGCAGCCGAGTCCGCTTGTTCATTTCCTAAAATACCTACATGAATAGGTACCAAACCGAATTTAATAATATAACCCTTGTTATAAAGACAACAAACCGTGTCTGCAATCTCCATCAGAATAGGGTGACAGCGATCGTTCAGATTGACCAATGTTTCCAGGACGTTTTCGCTGTCAGTATAAATGACGAACTTCCGGGAACTAGATTTTTCGACTAATTTAAGAGCACAGTAAATGGCGACAGCTTCGTCAGTATATATACTACAGGAAGAGTCGAGCCGGTAACTGTGCCTGATGTCGTTTGAAACGACACCACAGCCGACGTATCCAGTTCCTTTCGATCCATCCGTGTAAATAGGAATAAAATCCTCATACTGATAGCGATGGAAGGCAAAGATTCTCTGGAAAAAAATGGGACATGTGTTAGATTTGCTGAATAAAGCAAAAGGTTATGAAAAGTAAATCTTGGTACATTCCAAGGAGGAAATTTAATAAAATTTCTTTATTGAATACCCAAGTCATGTAGACTGAGTTCCTCTATGATGTCTTTCACCCTTTCAGAAAAAGGACAGATGAAACAAGGACGAGCACTGTAATATCTCATTAAAGACGGGCTGATACTAATGGTCTGTATTGGGTGAGATGGGAGGGATGTCATTTTGAAATGATAATAGAGCGACAGTTTCAGGCGACGCGAAGCCAAAGGCAGCTGGTTACAGAGGACATAGAGACTCTGCACAGGTGACATTCGGAACGCACCACAGCAGATTCTCAGAGCATTATGGTGGACTGGGTCAAGCTTCCGCAAGGTAGTTTTGCAGGCAGATCCGTAGACGTTATTGACCAGGTTATTGACTGCGGTCTGAAGTCGTCGCTCAATGATACGCATTGACGATCCTTCGCAGGAAATCTGCAGATCGTCAACGTATAATGAACCATGAACTGAAGGTTGCAAATGTGAAAGAATGGGAGAAATGTGACAAATAAAAAGAGTGGGACTCAAAATACTCCCCTGAGGAACTCCTTCAAATTGAATAAAAGATGAAGATAAAATATTGCCTACCCGTACTTTAAATGATCAAAACGATAAGAACATTTTAATAAAAAGAGGCAAATTGCCTCTCAGACCATAATCGTAAAGAGTGCGCAGAATCCCAAAGCGCCACGTACGGTCATATGCCTTTTCGATATCAAAGAAAATAGAAACCAAATGATTCCTCCGTATGAAAGCAGAACGAATCTGACTTTCGAGTAGAAGGATGTTATCTACTGTGGATCTTCCTTTACGGAAGCCACTCTGAAACGGAGGAATGCATTGATCCTTTTCCATTTGATAAACGAGACGGGAATTGACCATACGTTCTAGCGTCTTACACAGGCAACTCGTCAGAGCGATAGGCCTATAGTGGAGAGGGTTCTTTGGATCCTTACCAGGCTTCAGAACAGGAATAACAATTGCTTCCTGCCACTGGTTAGGAAAAACATGCTGCCTCCATATTCGGTTGAATAGGTAAAGGAGACTGACAACTGAATCCTCGCTCAAGTGGCAAAGCATATCGTATGTTATACCATCAGAGCCTGGACTGGTATTTTTAGCCAAGGACAGAGCCTTTCTCAATTCCCACATGTCAAAGTCACAGTTGTAAGGGAGTGGTTGCCGACACCTGAAGTTGATAGGTGTCTGCTCAGAACGATTCTTAGTCGCTAAAAATGTAGCGCTGTAAGAATCGGAGCTTGACACACTAGCAAAAGAGTGGCCAATGACATTGGCCACTTCGACAGGTGAAGAATGCACAGCATTTGCAGTTTCCAGTATCGGGATGGAAAATTCCCGATACAGGGAGTTTGCAGCTTTTACCTTTCTCCATAACTGTTGACTTGTGGTAGACGATGTGATGGAAGAGACATACCTGATCCATGATTCCCTCTGACTATGTCGCATTACTCTGCGAGCAATCGCCCTTGCCCTTTTAAAGGCTATGAGATTTTCAGTTGTGGGATATCGTCTGAAGATACCCCACAATTTCCTTTGTTCCCGGTAGGAGGATTGACATTCCTTATTCCACCATGGTTTACTCATCTTCCTCTGTGATGTTCCACTCTTCGGTATCGCTGCATCAGCAGCGTCCACGATAGAGGTAGTGACATGTCGGACAGAGCTATTTAAATCTCGATCTTGAACCATTGTACCTGTAATAACTGTTAGCCGTGTGAATAAACCCCAATCTGCCCGGTTGAAGCGGTAAGTAGGGTGACGAAATCGCACCCCACTATCATGAACCTGGGAGATCAGGAGAGGAAAATGATCACTATTATAGAGATCATTTAGAACCTCTAAATTCAGTGACGGTAGCAGTGTCGGGGAACAAATGGCTAGATGAAGGGAATGAAATGTCCTTGTGGGAGCATGGAAATACGTTTTCTCGTCGGTGTTCAACAGACAGAGACTGTGATCAGAGATCAATCGCTCGATCTGCCGACCGTGAGAATTTGTACCATCATACCCCACTGAGGACTGTGTCCATTAAAGTCACATAGCAGAAGGAAGGGAGCTGGTAACTGTTCGACTAGTTGGTCTAAATCCATTTGTGACACAACATCGTTAGGTGGCAGATAAATGCAGCAGACTGTGATTAAAGTGCGAGCATGAATTCGCACAGCCACAGCCTGCAACGATGTGGTCAGTGTAACGACGTTATGAGGACAGTTCTGGGATGCCAAAATACAAACACCTCCAGAAGAAGGTGATGCGACATCAACATCCCATCGCACACAATGATATCCACGCACTCGGGTTGTCATATTACTATTCAGAAAAGTTTCCTGAAGAGCAACACAGACAGGTTGGTGCGTAGATATAACGGATTTGAGATCCTCTAGTCTGGCTCGTAAACCACGGCAGTTCCAGGAAACAAAAGCCATTAAATGGGCGCACTAGAAGATGAAGGTCCCGTTTCCAGGACTCCCATGGAGTCATAATCTTCTGGCGATGGGTGTAATACTGCCGCATCGCCGTCAATGACCCTAGTTTTTTTGCGAGGAACACCGTTCTTCGCAGCAGATTTTAATTTTTGCCTCTGCAAAGCCTTTGACCTGGCTAATGGCCTAGTCTGATTAGCTTTAACAGAGGAAGGTGTTTGAAGTATATTTAATTTTTTTCTTGATAGTGGAATCTTTGTGATAGATTGCAGTGTCTTACTGGTAGGATTTGTCGTCATAGTGGTATGTTGCGGTGTCTTAGGTTCAGGAAATTGGGTGGATTTAGAAACTTTAGTGTTCTGGGTTGCCGTAGCGTAGCCTTTTTCCTGTACAGGGGTACGGGAAGCGACTACACGGCGAGCCTCGGGATATGACAAATTCTGCAGCGTCTTCACCGTAGATATCTCCTTTTCCCCGACCCACTTAGGGCAAGAACGAGAGTATGCAGGGTGGTTTCCCTGACAATTGACGCACTTCTCCGCAGCGTTACAGGAAGCAATATCGTGTCCTGTAGCAGTACAGCGAGCGCATGTGAATTGTCCCCTACAAGCGTTCTTAGAATGGCCGTATCGTTGGCAATTAAAACACCTTAGAGTGTTTGGAATATATGGTCGGACGGAGAGTCGGAGATATGCGGCCTGAACTGTTTGTGTCAGGGTAGGAGACGAAAAGGTCAAGATGAGGTGCTGGGTGTTAAGCACCTTACCATCTCTCCTAATCGTAATCCTCCGGACACCACAAACCAGCTGGTCCTGCAGATTCTCCAAAATCTCTTCTTCCGACACGTTTTCCAATTTCCTTGAAGTTACCACGCCACGAGAGTAATTCAGGTTTCTATGTGGTGAAGTCACTACAGGATATGGTCCTAAGGTCTTCATACTCATTAGAAGTTGTGCTTGTTTTGAGTTACAGACCTCGATTAATAGGTCCCCAGAACGTAGTTTCTTAATATCCTTAACAGTCCCTATCATACCCTGAATTCCCTTTTGAATTAAAAAGGGAGATATGGTAGAGAAAGTTTCAGTCTCTCTTTTTATTATGAAGAATCTAAAGTTAGTAATTTCAGTACATTTGTTTATTATTTCTGAATTTTCATTTTCTGAATGCCGCTCAACACGGTAAGCTCATTATTCACTTTTTGATTTAACATTTTTTAATAGCTTTGGGAGCCAAATCTGAATTCATTATATTTGTCGCCATAGTGCCTGAGAAAAAAGGGAAAAACACGGAAAGACCTAGTTCAATGGGCCTCCGCCAGACCCCATCTCCCCACCCTTTCCTTACGTGGAAACGAGTAACCTCAGGAGAGATTCGTTCCAGCCGGACAATGTGAACTGCCCCATTACCTGCCCAGGCAGAGGCACAGTCCAAGGTTGAAGCCAAGGAGGATTTCTCGTAATGGGAGGGAGGTCACACCATCCAGCCACACGCAACCAAGGCTCTCCCTCTGGGAACATTTTATAGGATGACGTTCCGAATCTGTAACTGACGGCGCACGCAACTCCTCTCCTCGCACACCCTTCCCCAACCAGAGCCCGTTCCAAACATGCCCATGCAGTCTCCCACTAGGTACCTCCGCATGAGGGGTACTGGGGCCCCGTATTGCCATAGCTAGGCACGCAGGAAATCGGCATTGATACGCCGTCGGCCTTTTAGTGTGTTAGTAGACACCACAAAGATTTTTTTTATTTTATTTTTACATATTTTTATATATAATTTTTTTTATATTTTAAATTATTTTTATAATTTTTTTTTAAATTTTTTTTTATTTTTTTTAACACACATGTTCAGTTAGACAGAAAAAAAAAACTATGTTAGTATAAACTGTTTCCCGCCTGATATCATAAAATATCAAGCGGAAAACCCCCCAAAGCAGAACACATGACAAAGAAAAAAAAAGAGGGGGAGAAGAAGAGGGAAAAAAAGATCACTGAGGTACCTCGGGGTTGTGATGCCCGTACTCATCTCAAGAAGATGAGCCCCCTGAGGGGACACATTCAAACATACCACTCATGACAGAATCAGAATTCTGGCACACGATTGCTTCTACCAGATTTTGATTCGATTGAGAATCAAAAATTCCTTCTGATGAAACAGAAGTATTTGGCTCTGAAAAGAGCAGTTTTTCTTGCTTTTCTGCAGAAGACATATTATAACAAAATATGTAACAGTGAGAAATTTGCAGTAACACGCTTACAGAGCAATGCAAAATGAACGCGGGAAATGACGACTTGCGCAGAAATGTGCGCAGATGTTCAGGGAGAAATGACTACATGCGTGGGAACCTGCGCAAATGTTCAGGGAGGAACGGAGGAAACTAGTATGTGAGGGGCTAGACGCTTGTATAAGACAAGAAAAGGGAGAACGGCCACAGTTTATGAGGTTCCTATTTTATTTTTTAAAAATTTCCCTCTCATCATAATGATTATTTAGAAATTTGTAATTAGAGATTGTTCCATTATTTTTTAAATTTCAATCAAAATTAAAGAACAAAGCCCAAAAGATATGGAATTTCGGCATCTGAGGACTTTTGGAGGAAAATAGAGATGGGAAACCGAAATGTGGATGAGAAGGCTCTAAAAGGTTGCAATTTAGAAGAAAGCTATGAAAAAAAATTATTTCAATGTTTTTAATTAACTTAAAAATATTTTAAGGAGATTAGGAAGCTACCGAAAGCTTTATGGGGAGCAATATAGTAGCATTAATAGGAAGAATTTATGTCCTACAGATTACAAATTTTAAGATGCACAGAATTCGCCGTAATGAAGAACAGTCGGTCAAAAATGAAGTTGAGCACCAACCCCCCCCCCCGTCCCCGAAAATTTACATGATTGAATTGAGATTTATAAATTTATCAATAAAAACACATTTACCGAATTTAAATTGAATAAAAAAACATATTAATTTCCGAGGTTGGTCTTTGAAAAAAATATTACAAATTTACCTCCAAAAATGAAATTAAACATTAATTTCTTAAGTTGGTCTTTCAAAAAATATTACAAGTTAACTTCTAAGATTGGAATAAATCATCTGAGAATGTGTAGTTTTGGGAAACAATATTACAAATTCAATTCTAAGGTTTAAAATTCTTTATTTATTTTTAAAAATTATAATAATAATTGAATAATTAAAACGATAATAGGATAAATATACTTTAACCTAATAATTACAATTTTAAAGAAAAATCCAACACAAATATTAATCCTTTACATTCGAAAGGAACCCTTTTTCCATTTTCAATGGCTTGTTTTAAGTTAATTTCAATAACTTGTCTATTAAAATCATTCCTATTTACCAGTTTTCTAGCAATTCTTCTAATTTAGTCGAAATTTCGATGCTCTTCTTTGATATCCCCGTGCAACCTCTCCATTTCTTGCCTCGCCACGACAAATTTCGCAAAAGCAAACCCGATTCTCCTAGAACACTTTCGATCGAGTTCCAGGCGCTCGTTGAACTTCAACGTAAACCTAAAAAACAAAAGCCAGATTAAAAAGCGTAGGCAGAGATACCTCGAGCTGTTTAGGGAATTAATTTTTTTTTATTACGTTCCTTATTTTAATACACTCATATAAACGTAGCATATCACAAAATTGCCGTTCACATTCGTGACAGTCTGCACAAGAATTACCACCTGAAGGCGGTTATTAAACAGCAATCGAGGACCCCTACTACTACGTAAGTTATTTTTTAACGTACAACCATGAAATCGTTGAAAATGGTTTTTTTTGTGCCCAGAATAGTGAAAAGGAAGCTACGTACAAAAATAATGCTTATGCAAACATTACATCAGAGAGGACGTCACGGCACGCAAACGAGTGGAATGCATGCGCTCAATGCCAAGGCAATTTAAAAAGGAGGAACGACGCGTTTCTAGACACATTCCCTGCAAGTGAAAGTGACATCATGGCTACAAGAAACCATTAGGATGTCTTTACTCGAGTTAGAATGATCGGCAAGCTTGAAGAGGAGCTTGATCTGACGAGAGTTGCACAAAAGTTTGAAATTGATGAAAGCCTTCCAAATGAATGGTGCAGCTGTAAGAAAGGTTGGTCGAAGATTACAACTGCAAGTACATACATACATAAGATGGTTGACGAGCGTCAGCGAGTCATCGCTTTTGCTCAGAATTTAGGAATAAGTGGTGAATGAAAAGTTCAGCAAATGGCTCCCCTCGTCGTGATGAAGAAGTTGGATTTAATGAATGAAGAAAAATAGATCAGAGGAGTACCCGTGATACCATTCAGTATCAACACAATGTGAGTTAGATGTAACCAATAAGAAATACAAATGGAGATGCTATAATCCTTACGAGAAATGAAGTATTATTAGACAAATAATGAGAATCACTATGGAGGTTTTAAGGGAAGAGACCATTTGGTTGTCTTGTAGGCGAAATTTAATTTTGAATGAGGACTGGTAAAAATAGTTTGAGTTCTGATAATTTCATTATTGTGATTTAAGATGGAGGCGAAAACATTTCGCGACAGCTTGGTGATGTAGTCTTCAATGGAATCAATATTTAAGTCGTTATGAATAACTGAGTTCTGATGTACCAGTGGGAAATTGTCATAATTCTTAGGATCTTATTTTGTATTACTTGCACTTTTTTGATATGGGTGGTTGCGGCTTAACCCCAAACGGGGGTGGCATAAGTGATCATTGGACGAAGAACTTGTTTGTACAGTAGCACTTTGTTTTTTAGTGAAAGTGGTGAGTTTCTGCCAATGAGTGAGATACATGAATGAATTTTGGTTGAAAATTTTTCAGAAAGATATGCTGTTTGTAGGTAAGTTTGGAGTCTATTTGAAGTCCCAGGTAACACAACTGCGAGTGAGATCGGTATATTGTTCTTAAGGGAAAAAAAAAGACTGGAATAAATTATCGGGAAGCATTGCTCATCAACGGCGTACAGATTCTGGTCGACAGAAGTAACTTTTTCTTGCGGACAGGCACCTGACTAAAGGTGGTCTATTCCTCCGTCCTCCTGGACGCTGCGTACCAATCACAACAGAGGCATCATTTTCAGGGGTTTTATGAGTACAATGATTGAACATCGAGTAGTCTACGTGATTTGAAGATCCAACGGCTAAACAGCCGCTTTTGCTTCGTCTAAGGGGGCATGACAATGGAAACAGGATTTGAAAAAAGGATCAAATTAGAATTGAATGAGTTGAAAAGAGAATAGTAAGATGCGTGGGAGAAAAGAGAGGCGAGGAGAGAAGGGAGAAAAGGCAGAAGCGGGAGAGAAGGGGGAGAAAAATCAGCTGATCGATCAGCTGGGTAGAAATGGTTGGTTCCTGCTAGTGCAGATGAGAAAGAAACGGTTTGAAAGTAGGTCGGAGAGAAAAAAGGGTTAGGTGTTGAAGGGAGATAGCAGTCAAGTGAGTTATATCCTAGTTTAAAAGGGAGCTGCAAGTGTGGAAACAAGTTGAGCGAGGTGGTTTGTTTGATCGAGGTAGTTTTGTTTGGAGTTGATTGTATAATTATAATGGTTTGGGATTGTATTGTAGAAAGTTGAAGATAAATTTGAGATCATTTTTACAATGGATGAGATTTGAAGTTCTTTGTGGAGGTAACGAATTGCCATATACCTGGGGGCTTGTGCAATTGTACGGAGGAAGAGGTTTTTGTGTGCGTTGAATTTTAAGGCGGTTGGAAAGTGCAGTGGAGCCCCAGATTTGGCATTCAAAGGTGATGGTCGGGAGAAAATAGGTTTTGTAAACAAGAGTCTTGTTATGGAGAGAAAGTTTTGATTTTTTGCCAAGGAGTGGTTGCAGAGCGTAGAATTTTTTAAAGGCTTTTTCAGAGATAAGTTTAATATGATCGCGGTAGGTAAGTTTGCAATCAAGGTGGATGCCAAGATACATGGTGTTGTCAGTCCATTCAATATAACTGTCAAAAACGTTTATTGGAGGGGGGAATTGAGCTTGACTTTTAGTGAAGAGGACGGCGTTTGATTTGTCCACGTTGATGGCAATTCTCCAGAGGGAGAGCCAGTCTTCGAGGGCGTTGGTGTAGTCTTGCAGGATGTGGTAGATTTCGGAGATAATTTTGTTGCTCGTGAGAATTGCAGCATCATCGGCAAAGAGACAGATTCCAACGTGTGGAGAGGTAGGGAAGTCATAGATGTAGATTTGGAATAATATTGCTGATAAAATACTTCCTTGCGGAGTACCTGGAGAGATTTTATGGATATTGTGGAGAGGTTTTGGGTGGAGTTTAACTTGAAAGGTTCTATTGGTAATGTAACTATGAATGATACGAATAATGTAGTCAGGGAAGTTAAGTTTTATTAGTCGGAAAACAAGTCCTTCGTGCCAGATGCGGTCAAACGCCTTCTGGACGTCGAGGAAGAGTCCACCGGTGGTGGTTCGGTTTTGAAGGTTGGATTTAATGAAGTTGGTAACACTAAGAAGTTGATGGCAGGTTGAAGTCTAAGCTCTGAACCCATGTTGGTGCGGAGGGATGATGTTAATTTGATCATTGAAGGATTGAATTCTTTCAGGTAAGAGTTTTTTGAAAATTTTTCCTATGCATGAGATGAGACTGATTGGTCTATAGTTTTGAGAATCTTGGTGATTTTTGTTGGGCTTCAGGATCATGGTTATGATTGCGTGCTTCCAGGACCCAGGAAAGAAGTTATGGATGAGGCATTTATTAAAAATTTTGGTAAGATTAGTGATGGCATTTTGGTAGAGATTTGATGGCGAAGTTGCGTATTTTATCAGACCCAGGAGCTTTTTTGCAGTTAAGTTTGGATATGATTTCCATCACTTCAGATGGGGAAGTAAGGGGAGGGATGTTATTGTTTGGAAGTGAATTAAGATAATTTGTGAGAGTTTCTTCAACAATTTGAATACGATTTTCGTCTTCAGGCTCTTCATTAACTTGGAAGGATTTTTCAATAGAGAGTGCGAAGAGGTTGGCTTTTTCAAGGTTGTTGTAGATAGGGCCTTGATTGCTGTTGAGTGGAGGGATGATGGTAGGAGAGAAGTTGTAACTTTTGACGAGTCTGTGAATGGAATTATCTTCGATTGTAGCAGTTTGGAGTTGATTGTTGATGAAGTTATTTTTATGTTGAAGGAGTTCTTTTTTTTAATTTCTCGTTGCATTTTGTTGAGGAGATATTTTTGTGGTGGATATCTTGTTTCTTGCCATAGTTTGCGTTGTCTGTTTTTCTAAGTGATTTTCTTTTTAAGTGCAGGGGGGATGGTAGAGGGAGAGGAGTGGATGACCTTAAATCTACTAGCTTGGTTGATAACTAAGTTGATTGCAGTGTTGAGGGTAGTGATGGAGATGTCAATATCTTGGGTGGAGTGAGGAGGAGGATTTCCAGGGATGGTGTGGTGAAGAATTTGTTGATATGCTTCCCAGTTGGAGAATTGATAAGTATTGGGAGATGGGTAGGTAAATTTGCAGATGTCGATATTAAAATGGACTGGTTCGTGGTCACTGGAAATATCAGGTTTGATTTCAACTCCAATGTTTACTGGGCCAGAGATTGGACATGTCAGCGAGGGGACTACACTCTATTTATTTTATTTTATTGCAATTTAATATTAGTTTAATTTAAGTCAAATGATAATTTTTTAAATCACCTTAGCAGTTTTCTTTATTTTGAATTTCTTTTGCTTTAAAAGTATATCATTCCGCCACTTTAAGAAACTATGATATCACTAAAGATGGTGCCCAACTTTTATGTGTAAATAACAGTCTTTACTTCTAAGATATTCATAAAAATATATAATTTTTTTTCGATTTTGATGGAATTTTGGACACGCGTGACCTTTCAAACATGAGAATGGGCAATTGTGTACATAAGATTTCTATCCATCCCAACACGGGGTTAAGAAGTCTCTCTATGTTTATGTCTATGTTAGCTAGCTCTATCTAAAAAATTATAAATAACGTCCATTAACAATATAGATAGAGAAAAAGATTTAAGAAAACTTTATTTGCCAAACCAAGAGATAAAGAATTTGAATGTATTCTGATGTATTAATGTTATGAAAAGCGTCATTTCTGTATATTTCGTACAAATCTAGGGTTTTATTTTGATATTGATGGAATTTTGCGCTTTTGAAATTCTCCGTTTGTATACGCGTGACCTTTCATACATGAGAATGGGCAATTGTGTTCGTAAGATTTCTATCCATCCCAACACGGGGTTAAGAAGTCTCTCTTTGTTTATGTCTATGTTAGCTGGCTCTATCTAACAAATTATAAATAACGTCCATTACCAGTATAGATAGAGAAAAAGATTTCAAAAAACTTTATTTGCCAAACCAAGAGATAAAGAATTTGAATGTATTCTGATATAATAATGTCATGAAAAGCGCCATTTCTGTATATTTCGTGCAAATCTAGGGTTTTATTTTGATATTGATGGAATTTTGCGCTTTTGACCTTCTCCGTTTGTATACAATATGCAATAGAAGAGACAGGGAGTGTATTTTAGGTATTAATTCACAACGAATAATTTAAAAATACCAAGCTCGAACTAACAATGTTGAGAATACGAGCGAATTAAATATATTTTGTGTCTCAGTGCACGAAATAATTAATTTGAAATAATTTTAATTTTTAATCTGTATATGATAAGAAGGAGAGAGAGTTCGAATTTTTGCTTTGATACGCAAAAGTCACGGTTCTGTCCTTGTCGAAAAGAGTTTTAGTGGATGCTTTTAAGAGAATTTTAAAGGTGTATTTGGTTATGTTTACTAGACAAGTTCATTTAAGCTAGATACTAATGTATAAATTGATCGAAATGTTACCGAAGATAAGAAAGAGTATTCCGCCGATACTCCTTACGATAATACTCAAAACGATATCCGAGCATTATAAACTCTTGAATATCAGGCACCGTATACAGCAAAAACGTATGGAAGCTTTCATGTCTAGGGAAAGAGACGCTTCAGTGGAAAGAATGCTTCTTCTACAGCAGGAGTAGGTATTCTAGAGTGATTTGTTTCTAGGAGAGGAGATTATGTACCCTCAAGATTGTGGAATAAAAGGTGAAATAAAACAATATATGTTTTCTACATATCTGAATAAAATTTACAGTTTTATTCGAACATGATAAAATTTTACTTACGACACTTTGAACCAAAATAAAAGGAAAATCGCTGTCTACCTGCCAATTCGAAAACACTACTCAGTCCCTACAAATTAAGTCACTTCACTTTACGTCTAAACCCGCTACAATGGTGTGTACTTCAGCTAGTGCTAATATATAATGCAACGAATCTTTTGAAGTGAAGTGGTCCTGTTCAAACAGAAGTCTTGTTTGAAAATGATTATGTTACAGTTGACAAAATTATACTATCTTACGTTCGTTATGCAACGAGAATTCGGATTCAAATAAAGAAACAGAATAAAGATTAAAGTTTGAAATCAAATTTAAATCTACTTATAAAAATTCAGTATTCATACAATATCGGTTAGCAGCAAATGGTGTAAAGGATCCAACCTGAAACTAAGGCAATCCTTAAAGCAAAAGTTGGAGGAGGAGAAAGTTAAAGAAAATTCTAAGAAATCAAGCAATTTTCATTTTTCTGTTTATTCACGTACACAAAAGCTTCATTGGGGTGACACACGTTCGAGGAAGGAAATTCATTGAAGAAATATTTGCATTACAAAGTCAGATAATTTAATAAGGTAACAATTTTAAAAGC
>BMAW01039362.1:0-11400 GCA_019974015.1 Nephila pilipes | reverse complement strand
GTTAGATTTTTGAATGTTCAGGAAATTCACATTAATTTGGTTATTGTTTCTGAATCGTTTTGTGAAACTTAAAATATTATTTACTCTAACGATAGTTTAGTTAAATTTTGAAATGTTTTTCGAATTTTCTTACCTGGTCCTCGATTTGCTAAAAGCAAACAGATACGATAATTACAAAGAAATAAAATGCTTTTTTAATTTAGCAGTAAATTTTTTTTTTTCAAATTGACAAAATAAACTTTATTTTAGTGTATATTTTGTTTAAATTTGACGAGTTAAAAATTAAATGTTTTCCAACCAAACATTTATGTTTTAAGATTAGAGTGGAAATCTACATTTTAAATTAACAGATGTTCACGTATTAATATAACTTTATGATATACTTTTTTCTGCATGTGTCTGAATTTAAATACAAGCTTACTTTAATTACAACGCATGGCGAATCAGAAAAATGTCACCAAATTTAGTTCGTTCTAATATTAATTAAACAATTTTTTCGCCATCGGAATGAAATTAATATAAGAGATATGTAAATATTTGCATTTAAAAAAATATAATCATTCATTCTTCAAAGGAACACTCTGACACTACCAAACAAAATATTCTGATTTAAAAATAAGTATTCAAAAACACCATTTATTCAATTGCATTATTCTTATTTTTTTGCATTGTAATTGAAAGCAATTCAGTGATGCACATTTACGACGAAATAAAATATTTCATTCTCCTATAATTTGAGACATGAGAATGCAATTGGGTGCAGGATTTGACCACTGTCCATGTTGTTCACAAGTGATCATCCTCCAAATCATAGCTGCACAGATAATAATTAGAAACAAACACAAATAGCCGATGCAATTAGTCCAGAGTGATTATTTTCTGTAACAACAATTTCTATCGAAACTCATTTGGTCATAATGCGTGATAATTATTAGGGATACCAAATATCCCTTTTCAATGAATTTGTAACGTCTTAAATTTTGAGAGAATTCAAAAGCAGTCTCAACAGATGAGTTTCCAATTTTATTACATCACGAGAGGTAATAAAGGTCGTAGCTTAATCTCTGCAGATTTTATAAATGTATTCGACTTTTCATAGCTTCATGAACAACATATTTTTTTAAATCTCCGATTTTTTTTTTTTTTTTTAAGAATTTTCTTTCCTACAATTCGAAGTTAATTTAACTATAATTTTTACATTTTTCTGCCTTAAAATCCCATACTTTAATTTCGTTGCAGTAAAACATTTTAAACAAACGTTTGATTATGCCTTCTTATAGATAAACGGGATATGCATATGTATTTTCAAAGCATGAATTTTCTTTCAATTTTTATGGATTCAAAGCCATTTTATACTTGATAAATGTATCGGTTTTTATAATGATCTTGATCCGCACGAAGATTTTATGAACTCTCATCAAGATAAACTCTTTGATAAAGTCTCAGCGAAACTGTATAATTAATCGTATTAATAGGCTCTCTAGTAGACATGAGACCAAATTTTAATGCACCCGGTGTCCATTGCTGCAGATCTCGAGAGCCAAACTTCTCCAAGCGTTTAAACTTCGAGATAACTTAACAAGCATTGAGCGTAAAATTGGGTAGCCAAGTTTCCGAAAGTAAAGCTAATTTTGAAATCATCTTCACACACGTCATAATAGTCTAGTTTTAAAAGTTCAACGTCCTACAAGTTGACGGATCACAGGTCCGTGACAGAATACCGCGAAAATTCAGTGCGTGGACCAATGAATGTATTTGATGTACAAATATGTCTCCTCTTAAAGTGAAACTTCATGAATTATAAGTTAAGGTTTCTTAAGACCCTCTTTTCGAACGTGGCTGTAATTTATTAGATCCATAATTTGCAATCTTCTGAATTGAAACGTTCGGTAAAATGCGCTTCAAAGTCTTCTACTGAAACCCTTGATAAAATTAAACTTAAAGGATTTAACAAAACGTTCCCGGAATTTTGAATCCATTGGACCATAAAATGCTTAAATAACTGCTAAATTCGGAAAGCGATGCCTTGTGGTTTGGAATAGAAACACAATATTATAAAATAAATGTGACGATTTCTTAAATTATGATATAAATATATTGAGATAAGATCTTATTATTTACAGATTATTATAGATATATTTTTACATCTTTGTGTGTTACATACCATAGAATGCATCTCTATTCGCCTAGTATCTGTATCTGTGTTCAATACCAAAACTTGGTTTTTTGATACAAGGACCACAAAAAAGATAAAAACAAGAAAATATCCTATCGCCCCAGTTTGTATAGGGCGCGAATATCTTTCACTTGGCGTGGTTCTTTTTTGATGATGGACGTGACACACTTAATAAATTAATAAGCTTGATATAATAAGTCCACCAAAACATTTTAATAAGTGTGTTATGATATACTCACGAACTCTTAATTGGAGTTTTTTCCCCCACTAATCAATTTTGACAATATCTGGAACATGATTTTCTCGAGAACCAAGTAAAAATAAAGTTAGTGATAGAGCGATCAGTTCATTGACGAGTTTTCAGTATTCGTCTTTAAATTTTGCTTTTGGGTCGCTAGCGTCAACATGTAGGAAAAAGAAATACTCAGAAAAGAATATCCAGACATACTCATTTTGAAATGAATATGTCTGTATCAGATTTGAACGCATGTCTGTATCGAGAGTATTGAAACCCCAAAAAAAATGTAAATCAACACTCTCCAAAAATTGTTATAGATATTAAGTACTGCAAAAGTTTCTTTTATATACCGGCTACGTATTTTAAAAATTGGGATTCAAAAACAAATAGGGTTCATTTAAAAATTTCGTATTTACGCTACAAGAGGAAGAACTCATGGATTTTTATAATGAGTACGTATGAGGGCTTAAAACTTTTTACTTTTACTTAAATCTTTTTTTTTTAAATAATCTGCCAAAATAAGGTAATCATTTATCACATGCACCATATCATTAAATTGGTCGTAAATAATAAATAGAGTGTAATTAACAATTTTACCAACATATTAAACTTATGTAATATTAAAAACATAAGTTTATAATGGACTAAATTCACATAGGATTTCTCTGTGTACTAGTTGTTTACATCTTGTACATCCAATGTATTACAATTAATATTTTTAATAATATCATGTTTCTTACATTATTCGATTATTTACATTCGGTAGGAAATTATCTGAGTATATGTTTAAATGTCTATAATCTTGTTGTCTATAGTCAGTTGGTAAACTACAGTAACCGGATTTAAACTTACTTCTGGCGTTTGTTTGTTTACTTCCGATAAAAGCTTTAAACTATTTTCTGCTTTAAACATGCATTTTCTAACTGTTAACGGTCATTTCAGCTTTTTGTATTGATTAAGTTTAATTTGTATTTCAATTTATTATTTCGTATATAAATATTGTTACGTATAATTAGATCATCGGTTGATTCTAACATGTTAATATAAAGGCCCCGACATTTATTATAGAATTGTAATTATTCTAAATCCTCTGAAAAATAAATGCGAATAGTTAAAGTTTAATTAAGCTCTTCCGAATGATAGTATATTTTATATATAAACACTTTATATTTATCAGGTTGATTCTGTTTAAAAAATAAAGCAACTTTGGATTAAACTATTTTCTCTTTTAATCAAGATACATAATTAAGTTGTAAGAGTTATAAAATGATTTAAATAGGCGCAATTTTGTATCTTCAATTAAAATATTTTAAGAACGTGTTTCGCAAATAAAATTAATAGATTTAAACTTAAGTTTTTTATATTGATTTAAAAAAGAATCAACAGTATTTCAGAAAAACTTATGTGAATATGTAAATTCTATATACAATTTCCAATTTAATTATTATTTACTAGTATTAATTATTTTTTCTTTTTCACAAAGTAATATTTATTAATTAAATACAATTTTTACTCTTATGTTTTTATGTAAAGTGAAGCTCAGAAATTAAAATTCTGAATATTGTGAATAACAAGACACATACAGAAACGTATATTAGTGATATTCTAACTTATTTTTAAAAATATGTGTAAAATGTTGATTTTCAAAATTGTATTTTAATATAATGATACAATCAGGGGTAAATAACAGAATTTTGAGAAATAGAAAAATTTGCATTCTATAAATATTGAGTACTGCTTAACAATCTGTTACACTGCCTCGTGCAAATGTGATTCTTGTTTTTTCCAACCAACAACAGAACATCGGTTTTACTTTGCATTTCATCTCGGCACAAGTACATTTTTAACTTAATTTTAAGAAGTGCATGAATAAAGTGGTTAAATTGTGTACATTAACAAATATCAAATATCAAGTCTTTTTTTATAATATCGAAATTGTCTTATAAAGTCTATTGAAAAATAATTATTTAGTTTATGACTTTTATGAATGAATGTGATTGGATTGTAAATAATAAAGTTTAACATGTCAAATAAAAGTTTAGATAATATGCTCAACCTTATCCTACGGAGAACATGTATAAGTATTTTTACAATTTAATGAATTAATATAACTGTAGTGTTTGTGTCACGTATCGAATACAAATGGAACAATTTTATTTATTATGGGTGAATGAATTTTTTGTGAGTTCATGCATAGAATAAAATCTGAATATACTGCACCAAATACTTATTTGAATTTTTACAACATTTTTTGGCCACAATATAAAATAACCTAAGATATGAAATGTCTGTTTTAAAACCTTAATTATATAAAAATGAAATTTTGAATTACAACACAAACAAGTTGTAGATCCTCCCAAGTCATATGAGTTTAAAACAGATGACTTAAAAAAAGTGAGACAATAGTGATGAAACACAAGACAATCACTCATAATAGGATGAACAGTATTTCCGTTGTGTGTGTTTGGATGCTATGACTATTTACAGACGCTAGTAAGTCATACTATTAGATTAATTCATGTCAAGAATGAACTAAACTCACTCATGAACATGAAAACACTAAAATCACCAAAATATTAAGGCAGTGTTTGTTACAGTGGAACATAATATAGATCATAACAAAGTTTTTGCCAAATAATTTATAATTTTTGAAAGTTAGAAGAGGGTGATCCATCCAACATCAATATTCTGCAAAAGTATTATATGAATCGACTGTTAGTAAAAACCTGCATAGAAAATTATGGCTAAAGCCTACCCCCCCCCCCCCCAAAAAAAATGCTTGATTTAACAAAAGACATTGTTAATATATTTCCAGTTTTGAAAGTCAGAGATGACTTTGTAAGTAATTTTTATGAAGTTATTATATATCCTAATAAAGTGTTTTCATATTTTGGAGGTGAGGAACGAAAGATACTGGATGACAGCTACAAGCTGAATGAAATTCATTGATATCTGCTCTTTGACTGACTCATCAAGAGTTCAGTGTTTTATTACATTCAAAATGTTTTACAGTACTCTTCCATTTCGCCGGAGAAGCGATAAAGTTGTGAAAAACGATACAACCGGTACTCACCAGAATATGTGCTCACGGTGTACTCCAATAAAGTCTGCTTAGCAAGATTTGCAAAATGGAAATGTTTTTCTTTTTAACTTTTATTGTAAAAATTTTACAATTCAGAATTATTTGCATTTAGACTTTTGTCAATTTTGTTATTTGCACTCTTTTCAGTTATTCGTATCATTCACTTCTTCGCTATATATAAATATGTTTTGTTTGGCTAGTTTTCAGACAACTAGCGTGACTTTTGTGTAACCTATATCTATGAGTAAGAATTCATTTCTCAGTTTCGTATTCAAGACATAGTAAATTCTGTGCCAGTTTTGTACTAAAATTACTGAAGTTAGTATTATCTAGTCTATGCAGTAGACGTGGGAGTATTCGGAATTACTTGTAATCTGCAACGATAGTTCATGTTTAAGCAATGTGCTTGAAATTAACTCAATTTTGCTTCAAACAAAAGAATTTAGATAATATACAAATAAGCCTTTTCTCAGCGATAGAGACTCTGCTTTGTGTAGTATCCGAGATGGATTTTATTACTAATCTAATCCAACTCTTACAGCCATGGATACTACAGCCATTGAGTTCTATATATATGATGTTGAATTAGTAAACCCGCTGGGGTCACATGCTGGTATACATAAGTTAGGATCTGTCTATTTCACAATGAAAGATCTACCCGTCTGTCCCTGCAGTCATCTGTAGGTTCTTTTTTCTTAGCAAATGTTCCCTAGATGTTGAAAAATACGGGAATAAGGCAATTTTTGAAACACTTATTCAAGGTTTAAAACTTTTTTTAGACCAAGGTATTCAATTTCAAGGAAATTCATATAAAATTGGTCTTTGGCAAATATTAGGTGATAAATTAGGGTTAAATAAGTTGTTTGGATTTGTTATTTGAAAAAACATTGTTTGAACAGCGTTTTCACTCATATTTATTAACATTATGTGATGTTGTTGATTTGAAAGAAGTAAAAATGTCTGTTAAATTATGTACTTTTACATGTTTGAACTTCCTATATTTTGAATGATACCTCATTGTACATTACATTAAAACATAAGCTATGTTGTACAAATGGGGATGGATTTGGACTATAGTATGGATTAGATAGCAGTGTTTATAAGAGACTTTTAAAACGACATGCCTTCATCTGTAGGATTGAAAAAAAGTACACTATTTTATAATATTCTTGTTTCAAAATTACGAAAGATTTATTTTTTATATGTATGTGTATGATATTGAGAATAAATTTTTCAAAAATATGCTTCAGTTTGTTTTATTTTTTCTGTGTACAGAGAATCATTAATTATAGGTATTAACTTTGTTGTGAGGTTAATTCAAAAGGCAATGTATGATAGATTAAAAATATGGGAGGCAGTGAAATAAAATGCTGTACTCTAAGGTCTTACTATGGAAAATATAATATTCATCATAATAGTCCCAAGATTTTTGCAATTTATTATTACTAAAAGACTGAACTTTAAATAATACTTAATTTTGTACATGTATAAGATTTTAACATAACTATATATTGCTTCTAGAAACATAAATATAACTTTTAATGAACCGATTTGCTTCTGGAACTACTACCTCAAATTTCTAGCACATTTATTTTGAAAAGAATTTAACTCTTGAATTGAATCCATTTACGTTAATTAAAGATTTATTAAACAACTCGAATTGATTTAAATATGAGGTATAAATTCGAACTATAGTTTATGATCACATAACAGTTGCATTTTTGTTTCTAAAATAACAGTTTTGCTATGTGCAGTAAATGCAAGAAATTTTATTCGAAGTTTTATGCTAAAAACTGCATAAAGTGCATGTTAAATAATATGTAAGATGAAGAAAAAGAAACTTGTAACTAAAGGAACGCTAAAGTTGAAAACTGAAGTTGATACATATTTTTTTGTTTAAAATTCATATTCGATACAACAACAGTATCGAAAATGAATGCTATACATACTCACTTTATTATTTCATACTCATATATAAAGCAGTAACAGATTCACAAATGAATGAATTATATACTCATTTTGGTCTTTCTTCTCGTATTCTATATAGCTTCAAAAATTAATACATTACATACACATTTTGTTGTTTGATTATCGTATTTGATAGAGTAACAGATTCAAAAATGAATATACGATATACTCATTTTTCTATTCCCCCTTTGTATTTGATACACTAATATCTTCAAAAACGAGTATGTGAAGTTTCCCTTTTGAGTACGTACCTGTAATTAAAAATGAGTACGTGCGAGTTTTGAATTTGAATAAGTTGGGATCGGAGCCATTTTGAGTATGTGAAGTATTCAAAAGTGAGTACTTTGTACTCTATTTTGAATACCCGTTTTTCTCAGTGAAGGTTTTCAAAATTAAAGGCATATTTTCTTTAATCGAAAAAAAAAATATTCAGATCCAGAACAGTATTTTCTTTGCTTAAGAAAATCTCTTATAATCTGAATGTAATCATCTTTTTGAATTTTCCAATATCATTTGAGATTGAATTATCTTCCAAAATCCCTGGACAAAATACTTATTTTTCATATCTCTCAAAACTTCATTTTTTTATGATCAAAACTGGGTGTTCTATATTTTCAATCTGTCTAAGCCAACGGGGTTCCTCCCACTATCTAAATACTAAATTTTCTTAAAAATGGAGGAGTAAATTTTCACCAACGTGGGGGCGGGCCGCAGCTGATATCGTGTATGATGCAGGAAATACTGCCAGCTTGAGCGAGAAGTGTGGAGAGGGAGGTTATTCACAGCATATTTTTTTATGAACTAATCGATATATTTGAGCTCGTAAATCTAGGGAAATTTCTTTTTGAAGTAAATAATTATGCTTAAAGCATTATACACAAAATTGTGTTTTTTTTTTTTACTTGACACTAGCTTCAATTTTGTTTTGTGCAATGTTCCCTTTGAATTATATTTTCGAGCTATTACTGCTGTATAAAGTGTTTTATTTCATACAATGTTTATTAATTTAGTAAAAGCTCCAAAATATTCGCCCAAACGTGCTTTAAAAATTATATTGAAAGCTATGGAAAATAAATAGATTTATATATATATGATTATTTTTCTTAAATTACCATTACTTTATATGCATTTTTAAACTGAACGCATCATTGCATTCTGCCAATCAACGCCAAATATTCAGTTGTCCGTGGATTATGAAAATCGTAATTACGCTTCTGTGTATGAGGTGCGCACAAAAAAAGGTACTACCTCATCATCTTCAATTTCCAGATTTAAATTCTATAAAGCATTTGCGAGTGGATAGGGAGAAAAAATTGCTAGAGAAGGAGATAAAGAATAAAAATTAGCTTAAAAGTACCCTTCAGAAAATATAGAACAATATAACAACATGTTTTATTGAAAAACTGCTCCTTTCGAATAATTAGAGGCTACAAGCTATGATACTGAAAAAAATGCCATAACATACACACGCACGCACGAAAAAAGGGTTTTATTTTAAACTAAAGATTTTTTTTTTTGCTTTCATTGAGTAAAATTCCAGGTTTGTTTTTAGTGCTGAAAATAATATCATCTCCAAGCTCTTTAAATTTGCAATTTAATATTAGTTTAATTTAAGTCAAATGATAACTTTTTAAATCACCTTAGCAGTTTTTTTTTTATTTTGAATTTCTTTTGCTTTAAAAGTATATCATTCCGCCACTTTAAGAAACTATGATATCACTAAAGATGGTGCCCAACTTTTATGTGTAAATAACAGTCTTTACTTCTAAGATATTCATAAAAATATATAATTTTGTTTCGATTTTGATGGAATTTTGGACACGCGTGACCTTTCAAACATGAGAATGGGCAATTGTGTACGTAAGATTTCTATCCATCCCAACACGGGGTTAAGAAGTCTCTCTTTGTTTATGTCTATGTTAGCTGGCTCTATCTAACAAATTATAAATAACGTCCATTATAGGGTTTTATTTTGATATTGATGGAATTTTGCGCTTTTGACCTTCTCCGTTTGTATACGATATGCAATAGAAGAGACAGGGAGTGTATTTTAGGTATTAATTCACAACGAATAATTTAAAAATACCAAGCTCGAACTAACAATGTTGAAAATACGAGCGAATTAAACATATTTTGTGTCTCAATAAACGAAATAATTAATTTGAAATAATTTTAAAATTTAATCTGTATATGATAAGAAGGAGAGAGAGTTCGAATTTTTGCTTTGATAGGCAAAAGTCACGGTTCTGTCCTTGTCGAAAAGAGTTTTAGTGGATGCTTTTAAGAGAATTTTAAAGGTGTATTTGTTTGTATTTACTAGACAAGTTCATTTAAGCTAGATACTAATGTATAAATTGATCGAAATGTTACCGAAGATAAGAAAGAGTATTCCGCCGATACTCCTTGCGATAAGACTCAAAACGATATCCGAGCATTATAAACTCTTGAATATCAGGCACTTCGTATACAGCAAAAACGTATGGAAGCTTTCATGTCTAGGGAAAGAGACGCTTCAGTGGAAAGAATGCTTCTTCTACAGCAGGAGTAGGTATTCTAAAGTGATTTGTTTCTAGGAGAGGAGATTATGTACCCTCAAGATTGTGGAATAAAAGGGGAAATAAAACAATATATGTTTTCTACATATCTGAATAAAATTTACAGTTTTATTCGAACATGATAAAATTTTACTTACGACACTTTGAACCAAAATAAAAGGAAAATCGCTGTCTACCTGCCAATTCGAAAACACTACTCAGTCCCTAAAAATTAAGTCACTTCACTTTACGTCTAAACCCGCTACAATGGTGTGTACTTCAGCTAGTGCTAATATATAATGCAACGAATCTTTTGAAGTGAAGTGGTCCTGTTCAAACAGAAGTCTTGTTTGAAAATGATTGTGTTACAGTTGACAAAATTATGCAATCTTACGTTCGTTATGCAACGAGAATTCAGATTCAAATAAAGAAACAGAATAAAGATTAAAGTTCAAAATCAAATTTAAATCTACTTATAAAAATTCAGCATTCATACAATATCGGTTAGCAGCAAATGGTGTAAAGGATCCAACCTGAAACTAAGGCAATCGGTTTTCCCTCCTTAAAGCAAAAGTTGGAGGAGGAGAAAGTTAAAGAAAATTCTAAGAAATCGAGCAATTTTCATTTTTCTGTTTATTCACGTACACAAAAGCTTCATTGGGGTGACACACGTTCGAGGAAGGAAATTCATTGAAGAAATATTTGCATTACAAAGTCAGATAATTTAATAAGGTAACAATTTTAAAAGCTAGAAAGGTTATGGTATGTTTGAAATACTCATAGAAAAAGAATATTAAGCTGCATAAGTGTTGACCGGCTGTGTGAAGTTGCTTTTAAAGCATGATTTTAAGTGACGTACCTTCCATGCAGACAGGCACTTCTTCCGACCAAAATCCTCCGCTTTCACACACCAATTCTCTCTCTCCTCTCAGAACATAACCATGTGTGCAAGAATAATGTAACCGGGTTCCAACTGGATATTCGAAATCTGTCTGGGCGGACGGTGATGAGGAAGGCTGAAAGCGATTATTTGGAATTACCAAAACGAAGCCATTTGAAATCGGTCCATGGTTCATACATTGATCCGCATTCGATGAGTCACCTATAATGCATAAATTAATAAATGTTAGATTTTTGAATGTTCAGGAAATTCACATTAATTTGGTTATTGTTTCTGAATCGTTTCGTGAAACTTAAAATATTATTTACTCTAACGATAGTTTAGTTAAATTTTGAAATGTTTTTCGAATTTTCTTACCTGGTCCTCGATTTGCTAAAAGCAAACAGATACGATAATTACAAAGAAATAAAATGCTTTTTTAATTTAGCAGTAAATTTTTTTTTTTCAAATTGTTAAAATAAACTTTATTTTAGTGTATATTTTGTTTAAATTTGACGAGTT
>BMAW01039343.1:40028-51292 GCA_019974015.1 Nephila pilipes | reverse complement strand
ATGTAGCTGATATAATATTCAATTTGATAATTTATCGTTTGCTTCATTTTCAATTACATGTAGCTGATATAATATTCAATTTGATAATGTATCGTTTGCTTTAATTTTAATATCAGAAAAGTGTACTATTGTCCATTTCTCGATACTTTTTCATTTACTTTAATTCTTATATTTAATTGACTACTTTAATAATAATTATAAGAAAAATGCACAACTTGGGTGGCTAATCATTTCTTTGCAAAACTTTACATAGTACTTTATTAAAAAAAATGCACAATATATATGGTTCTGTGATTTGGTTTCATTCAACAGAAAAGCATTTCAAAAAATAAGTTAATGGAAGGGAATGAAGGTAATGTATATCGTAACCTTTTCGGGCAATCTCGTGTTTACACAAATACGTTTAAAAAGGTTTTCTTCCAGTAAAATATTGATCTTTATGTCAGTTTATAATGTTTAGAAAAAACAATAATTCAACAAAAAATTTTAAGCATTTCTTTTACTGAATTTTTCAGTAAAAGACGAATTAATAATTCAAATATTTGTTTGAAAAACACGCTTATGAAGTGCCAAATAAAACACTCGGAAGCAACTTATAAAGAAAGCTGGTATTTTCATTTAATGAATAGCGGATCTTTTTTTTAAAAAAAAAAAAAAACAAGAATTATTCACTATGGGAAAAGAAGCAAGAAATAAATTATCATAGACATTTATTCTTCGTTTTATTCCGATTTCAATTGTTTTTTTTTTTATTATTATTAAGTCAGTTAAATAAAAGAATTTTCGTATAATTACTGTTTTGGAGAAGAAAAGAATGTGAAATAGTTAAGAATTTAGTTTCTGCATTTAATTCCTTTGCATTCGAAGAAATGCTTCGTAGATGTAAATTCTTGGGCTACTTTTATGTTCTTTTGCTTAGTTTATTTCAAAACTTGCCGTTTGTTAATGGAAATTTACTCTAATGTAAGTAAGAATAAAGAAAGGAGAATAATATTTAATCAAAATAGTCCATCGTTCTATTTATAAAACTGACTTTTTCGAATCTTCTGCCATTTCAATCCAATAGCAATAATATAAATAAGTTTTATTATTTTATATTTTTTGTATTACATCACTTAATGTTCTAGTTAAATTTCTTAATATATCTGTGCAGAATTTGGAATATTCTTTCTGACATGGTATTAATTGCTCCATTTGTTAGGAGATATATTTTTAGTAAATTAACTTTTTATTTATTTTTAATCACGAGAGCATAAAACTGTTTTCTTATTATTTGCTATTAATTAACTTTTGAGACACACTTTTCCAGAAAACAGTCATTAATTCTCCGTATTATTTTAAACTATTTAACATGAGATAAATACCAAAAGATGTTCTTTAATTACCATACAAACCACATCCGCTATTTTTAATACAATTTTTTACTTTTTCATCGCTTGCCACATCTTTTTATAATAAAATTAATGACTCTTTTCATCGCTTAAGACATAACAAATTTTATCATTACTTGAAACACAAAAAGGACTCAAAAGAACCATGAGTTATTTTTTTTTATATTTCAAGTCAATAATTTTGAAAGAGGCAGAGATGTCAATATTATACGACATATAATGTAAGTAGAGTTTTTTTCTCTATACATCTAGTTTGTTACGAAATTAGCTCAAAATTGTGTTGAAAATGAATTAGCTGTCAGATTTACCAGAAGAGATATCTTAAGCAAAGCAAATAATTCTCTCTCGATTATTTTTAGTAATAATTTAAACTTTACGATATCCTCTCTTACGTTGACTCGCTTTTCATAAATAAAGTAATTTCAGAGAAAGTAGTTTAATCGAGGAATATATATATTGTTACAAGTTTGTAAATATTACAGGTATTTGTCTTAAAATATCTTAGACACATCGAAAATACTCAGAGTTTGAGCAAAAATCGTACATTCAATGTTAAAACAATGTGATCTGGCAGCGATCTTTTGGCGAGATTCTTGGCGACCACTTGGCAAGATTTGGCAAAAAATAGATGTTTCTGGAATGTTCCATCGTCAAAACTCTAGGACCAATATTAAGCGAGATAGCCTAAAACCTTTGCGAAACTCTTAGATTTTCACGCCAAGCCAGGTATAAATACCACCGGCCGAGATGGAAGCAGTAGTAGTAGTGAAGAGGAGGAGCAGTGGGGAAGACTATCAGTTTTGATTGCTAGTCTAGTGCATAGCAGCTGTTATCTGTCTGAGATATTGGAGACTTCTGTATTTGGAAGCTGTTTCCTGTGGAATTAGCTGCATTGGAGCTGTGTAATTGTGACGTCTACAGCTGGAATTTCCTACATCCTGTAGAAATTGCTACGAATAAAAGTCTTCAGATTTTTTAAGAGATTGTTTCATCGACTCTCAATCAACACGAACCCAACAACAATTTTCTGAATATTGAACCATCTGCCTTTCGTTATTAAGATGCACTGACATCTTAAAGTATAATTAAATAGCGAGTAATATCACAAATTCCATTCGAAAAGAGTAAGAAAATCCATCACAGTTTGATTGCTATATTCACAGAATATGTCAAATCACTTGCTCTCGAATCCCTATTAAATCTTTTTTAATCAAAGATAAGAATAAAATTATAGCTTACTAACTCGCTGGTACCGATTAAGACACTTCCTACTCTTACTATTCTAACCAGTATCACTTCTAACCAATTTTATTACCAAAGATTAATTACAATGATTCTCTCCAATTTAAACTGCTGTTTGTAGAAAATGCAACACCATGAAGGAATCATCAGAATCAAATGAAATTCGCAGCAAATGTCAATTATAGGATATTATGCAAATTAATACAGTTTCAGAGCCATCGCGCGTGCGCGGCGCGCGCAGCGCCCTCTGAATTGATGCTGAAAGCGTATAAATAAAGTGCTGTAGCGGGACGTTGAAAAAAGTCTATGATTATTTGTTAGTGGCAAACGTTTAGTGAGACCTGAGTATGCCTCCACGACGGAAGAATAAGAAATTCAAGCAACTTACGGAGTTTGAACGAGGGAGGATAATCGGCCTTCGAGAAGGAGGATTTTCCTATCGCGCAATAGCAGCTCGTATGCAGCGGAACAGTTCCACAGTGATGCGAGTTTGGAAGCAGTGGACCGACGAGCACCGAACAACTCGAAAAACAGGCACTGGACGACAGAAGGTGACGTCAGAGCGCGATGATCGACACCTGCTCCGCATGGCGGTGAATGATCGCACAGCTTCCTCCAGGCAGCTGGCAGCACGTTGGTCTACTGCTACAGGTGTACAATTGTCGACTTCGTCAATTCGTCGTCGTCTGCTGCGCCGTGGATTGCGTGCAAGGGTGCCTTTATACAGGATTCCCCTCACGGCGAATCATCGACGGCTGCGTCGGCAGTGGGCTCTTGAGCACAGAGACAGGCGAGCTGATTGGCACCAAGTTGTCTTTTCAGATGAATCACGCTTCAATTTGTGGACCCATGCTGGCCGTGTTCGTGTTAGACGTTATGCCGGTCAACGCTGCCTTCCTGAGTGTATTATTGAACGACATAGTGGTCGAACACCCGGAGTTATGGTCTGGGGTGCGATTTCGTATCATGGACGATCCAATTTGATACGAATTGAGGGTAATCTCAATAGCAACAGGTACGTCCGTGAAGTGCTACAGCCCGAAGTCGTTCCTTTCCTTCAAGGCATCCCTGGAGCTATCTTTCAGCAGGATAATGCACGCCCACATGTTGCGCGGACTGTTCGAGACTTCTGTTCAGCACAACGCATGCAACTTCTTCCTTGGCCTGCTTATTCACCGGATATGTCGCCTATTGAGCACGTGTGGGATATGGTTGGTCGGCGTCTCGCTCGTGATCCGCGTCCTGCAGTTTCCAAAGACGAACTTTGGTTGCGCATACAAGCGATATGGAATTCTCTTCCTCAAGCAGATATTCAACATCTGTTTGACTCCATGCCACGTCGTATAGCAGCACTTATTGCAGCGCATGGTGGCTGCACCAAATACTGATTTCGGACGCTTAATTTGTTTCTTTTGTTTTGAAAATTTCATCATTTATTTGTATCAGTACAAGTCGTTTCTGCATTAAATTTCATTTGATTCTGATGATTCTTTCATGGTGTTGCATTTTCTACAAACAGCAGTATACAAACATCTATAAAATCTGCCTTCTTTTTTCTTTCAATTTTTATTCGCTAGGAAAATAAAATCCCGAACTGAATTCATTACACATATTATTCAAATCTAATTTACATAATCATGTTTCGTTTGGTTGGCATGAAGTTTCAATTTTATTCAATTTCAAATTACAGAAAAGTTCCAAAGGTTAGTGAAGAGAAAACTATTAATTGACCAACGTTACAATAATATTTATGTTTTGATTAGATAACTCATTAATAATGTTTGTAAAGAAATATCTACTTCTTTTTCTCTCTTGCATCAGTAAATTATTACATCAAAACACGCACACACATAGTGATTTTACTGTGTTTGGAAATGAGCATTAACATATCGATATGTTTTTTACCCTGAAACATGAACTGTAAACAAGAAATAATCTTTAACATATCAATAAATATATGCGAATAAATAATTTGGTATTGGTAAGCTAAACTTTTAAAAAGCAACGAAACAATTTAATAAAAGATGTTCTCTGTAACATGAAAATAAGAGATTTTGAATGGAAAATGAGTGTTGACATTAAAGCAGCTAAAAAACGAGAAAAATAAAAACAGAAAAGTTAGATCTGAGTCAACTGAGTGAACTCAGTCAACTGTAGCTGACGCTTTTGCAACCTATTATAATGAATTCAAGTAATATTCAAACGCATTTACCAATCTTTTTCAAGTTCAAAACAGAAAAGGAAGTCGTGGTTTTTTTTTTTTTTTTTTGTCAAACATGTTGACATGAACGCAAAAACTTCGAAAAAATATAAGAGAACACGCATATAGATGTGTTGAACTTAATAACGAATTAAATTGTTGTTTGTAGATAAACAGAAGGGAAGCATTTGAGAATGTGTTTAATACACTTATTTTAGTAGTTTAATTTGAATTTGGAACTATTTTAACTATCGAATTCTATTCAAGGAAAACTCAAATATTGACACTTAAAAAACATAGTGCGCTCTCAATAAAAACATATAACAGCAACTTATTTGATAAACATGGTTCGTTTCATCAACTTCGTAGAACAGGCGTTGTAAATGCATTGAAGTAGTGAACAAAGAGTCATTAAAGGTTTTTTGAAAAATATGTATTTAGGATATTTTTACTATATAATAGATTAAAATCTCCCTTATTAAAGTATCCGTACACACTTGGAGAATTTTTTTTTTTCAAATACACTGATATTTGTTATCAAAATAATTTTTAATTCTAAAACAAAACCTAAAACTATGAAAAGCACATTTAATAATCTGCTTTTAATTCAAAAAAAAAAAAAATTGGAGTGGAAAACATGGTGAAAATATTACATAAATTGATTATCAGAATAACGCTCATAACTCAAAAGTAAACAAAAATATCATTATTCTGTAAATTTACCTTATTCATCATAGCATGTTTTGGGGCTGGTACAATTTTCATGATGAAAATCATATTACCACAATTTTTATTGTGTTTCGAGTCAAATAACAAAGAAAAATCAAAAATGTTATAACAATATATGATTTACACCTTTGTTACTAAAAACGTATCAATTTTACAACCATGAAAGTAGTAGAGGTTCTTAAAAACAATATATGGAAAATACTTGCAAAATTTAAATTAATTTGACTCATAACTTTTTCTGATATCTACGTTGCCATTTGTGAATATCTCAGGAAAACCCATTTTGAGAAAAACCAAAAGCAAACATTCAAATACAATTAAAAATTAGCTACCAAGTAAAATTCAAATCTCAGTAACTTAAGTTCTAAATAAGGTATAAGAAAAATTCAAACACTATTAGAAAGAAAAAAAGTTTAATTTTTAAACTTACATTAAAATTAGAATATCGAAAATTTTGACAAAAATGACGTTTTAAAGGTGTACGGATACCTTAAGTATATGAAGCATAAAATTGCGAAACTGAGAGTTAAAAGATGAAAAGTGATCTATTTTTACTGAAAATTGGAATGAAAGGAATATTATTATTATTATTATTATTTACTTTAACTGCAGTAATCGTCTTTTCCGTTTAGGTCAAGCAAAGAACTTTCTATTACATATTATATTAATGACCTATAATTTATTCGAATTGTGTGATAAGTTCTATTCATTTCGACATTTTACACCAAATGAGTATAATTACGTGAAGTTCAGGACAGGAAATTGGGCTAGATGTATTAAAGTCTAGGTACGCTCATGTTTAGTAAAGTATTTTTTTAAATGTTGCGGCAGAAATAAAAAAAATAATAAGAAATCTGAATTTATCTATTAGTAGAACTTGTGATTAAATATTAAACTGTGAGGTTGTATTCGTATAATAATACTGATTGTTTTTAGGCAGAACGGGATTATACATATTTTTGAGATGTAATGGTAGAATAAATGTTTTTGGTGAAATATTGTGCTGTAAATTACTCCTGATAACAATCTAACTCCTAACAATTCACATTTACTTTCGTTTCTTATAAATTGGCCACTTTGGATCGAAGTTTCAACACGCCGAAACAGGCTCATAAACTTTTTTCAAATGATCGTTTTCGCATAAATATTACGTTTTTGACGTTACAGAATCCATGAATAGTTAGGTACTCTCTTCAATCGACGCTATTCCTACAACCCAAGTTTAAAAAATCACAAGTCTTTTGACTGCACTTGAATCCCAGGTTGTTCGGCATATTCTTTGAACAGAAGAAAATAAACCCTGTCAAAAAGTGATTACAAGGAGTCCCTTGGCAGCGATCAGATAGATCAAAAATCCCTTGTCTAAATTCTGTAGGATTTTATGTCTGACTTTATAGTTGTGTTGTATGTGTTATTAAATATTTAATGTTTTAAATTAAACACCGCTCTTGAAGTTCTTATACTACTTTTAATCCTTCAACATGGTACAAGCTATAGAAGGGATTCTCAAACGTTTTGTTGTCATTTCTCTATTCTAATTGATTGATTGATAATTACTTATTAACAATGAGTTTAAACTGTACGTGATGGATAATTATAGATTTCTTTAATTAGGGGAAGGGATTTATAATAATAAATTACTTCTATTTTGTACTGATTATCTAGGGTTTGAATGAGAACAGATGAAAGTAAGGGGAGAGGGGCTCAATTTTGGAGCCTCTTACTTTTGTCTCATAAGATCACTTTGATCGTTTCTCTCATACAATCGTCTGATTTAGTCATCTCCCTTATACTCCCTACCACTAAATACACAACTTTGAATTCTTTAACTTATCATTATTTATTTCATAGCTGCTTATAAATGCATTGTAACAAATACATTCACTGCACTTCGTAACTTCAATCTAATTCGCATGAATAACGTTACAATTCTATGAAGAACGATTATATTTTAAGCAATTCACGCATAGAAATGCTCTCAAGATTAGTTGAAACGGGAAAGCGCATTGCGGACCACCGTCATGAGCTCTTTGAGTGGTCAGGTGAATCTATCTACCCTTATCGTTACAGGAGGTTCGAAGATCAATAGTCACGCATTTTAAAAATCTCAATTTATTAAAACATTCAAAAAAATTTGAATACAGAAAAATCATCACGTTGCGGATGATCTGAACAACTAAAAGAAAAAAAGCTGAAGAAGGTCCAAAAGAAAAATAGTTCTCAAAATTTCATGTCGAGGTTTAAGCTGTTTCTTAAATACAAAATTCTTTAATCAGATGTTTCGGAAGGATTTGTTTTTTCTATATTTCAGAAGGGTTATTACTTCTCAACTTCTGGTTCACATTCAGCGGGTTTGCTTCTTCCCGACAGCTGGCTTACATTCAAATGATTTGCTTCTTCCCAACTGCTGGTTCACATTCAACTGATTTGCTTCTTTACAACTGCTAGTTCACATTCAACTGGTTTGCTTTTTCACAATTGCTAGTTCATAGTTCACGGTGGTAATCGCGAAATTATTGCAAGACACTACAGTAATCCTCCTCAAAACCGATGGTCGGCTATGATTTGATTAAGGGGTTCAACAGACCGATCGAAGCGCGTATCTTATGCGGAAGATGAAGCCTTTTGGATTCGAGTGTCCATCATAAAGCTGTAAAAAAGTCTAGGTCGCTGTTCTGAGAGTATAATGCATCCATAGGTACAAGATACCCTTAAGCGATCCAAGCTAAAACCAGTAAATCCCGATTGTCGGTGGAGAGATGGCAATTTTGACAAGTCCGTCCAGGAAGATATTCAGGATTGGATATATTGTAGCTGCGAGTGGTCGGTGGTTAAATCATACAACAAGTTCTTGGTCCAGTCGTTTGTTGGTTTGAGAAGAGGAGTATGATACTTTTAACTGGTAAGGAACCAATGCCCCATGCTGTGATAGCAGATCTTTGTTTGCCATCTTAGTCTCTCGAGGTTGCCAAACCAACCAATCAGTATTTACTCTGTTGGAGTCACCAATGAAAATGTCACCTTGCGACATTGGACTGTTCATGATTTTCTCTTCACACACTACGGAAACGTTTTCGTTATTTTAATTGCATAAAATTACAACTCCTTGCCAAACAAAATAAAACTTAATTATGGCAAATTAGATGAAGAGAAGAGGTGTAATGAATTATAGATAGTGATATATAAGGAAATAGAATCCAAAGGAAATAGAAGTGAAATAAGAGATAACGAAAAGCTGGTAGATATTTGTAAATTACAATAAATATTCATAATTAATCACTTATATAGAAAGTAGTTAGAAGCGACTCATAACTAGAATTATAGGAGCTGATTCTATTACAAGCAAGAAGTTTTCGATTTAGAACGAGTAATTCAATAAGCTAAGACATTATTATTTTAATTTAAATTAAGATTAACTCTCTTAAGAGGGATTCGAGAGATATAGCGATCTTACGTATTCGTTGTTGACAGATAATAAGTTGTGTATTGTCTTTTTCTGAGATATCTTCAATTAATATTGAAATTATTGACTATAAGATAAGTTCTTTAGATAACTGTGGAGTTAAGTGATGAAGGAATTACATCACAACCTAATTAAGATGTCTCTTGAATATATTTACTCTACCGAGACTGAATGTTCAAATACCAATTGCTACTAATTAGAATAAGAAGTCAATTAAATTATTTAAAATAAATTTAAATAAAAAAATTGGCACTGATGTCGCTGAAAAAAGGTCTAAAAGGTCGCTAGAGTGGCAGGTGTCATAAGGGCGAGTCGGGGTTGAAGTTGTTCCACATATGTATTTTTCTTTAAATTCTTTAAACAGCTGTAGCCGAAAAACGTGATTTCACTTCTTTTGGCTTAATTTTTCTCAACTACCCGTTCACATTCAGCCGGTTTGTCTCTTCACAATCGCCAGTTCATTTTCATATTGGTAAGCGCGAAAGAATCGCTAGACTACACAATTTCGTTGTTATTGATTGAATGTATGAATATGTATATTTTAAGAGTAATGTAAAACTACATTAGATTAATGTGATGCGTAAGAGTTGAACGTAAGTAGTAACGATACTCATAAAGGAGTTACCTTGATAGTTATGGAATGGTCTTGTCTACTGATAAATTTCATTTTTTTTTCATTTAATAACAATGATTAAATGTTTTATTTCATTTTATTTGGATTATAAGTTTTATTTTTAATCTTAAAAAGTATTTTTTTTCAGTGTTTAGGTCATATATATTAAATTAGAGCTCATAATCTTCATTGGAAAAGTAATAGAAAAATTTGAATAGTTGTTCTTCGAAAAATAAAATATAACAAAGTTGCTCTAATAAGTGCTTAAGTAAACACCAGTTTAACATTTAGCAGTGGACAAGACAGAACCTCTCTTTCATTCAAGAGTGTTTGTACACTTCATAAGAATAAAATAATTTCTTGTCTGGAATTTAGATTTTAAATTCGCAAAGTAGATATTAGAGTCCACTTGGAAATTTGAACAGATTTTGAAGGCAGTAGAAGCCCCAGACATGCACACGTGCAAAGAGAAGTAATTAATTTCAACTGATTTAATTGCAAACACAGAATATAAGTCTGGGAAAAGTTCTCCCGATAGTAATTTCTCTAAAGGTAAAATATTATGTTTCGAAGAAAATAAAAATTTTGATCATGTGTCTAGACACACGTATAAGTGTGTCTGCAGACATACCAATTTTAAAACAATTTTAATCGATATCCAATATCACATTTTCTATGACGTTTAGAAACAGTCCTGAAAAAATTATCTGTGTAAAATTTAAATAAAATACTAAAATTTCCCAATTTCCTTCATGGAACTAATTTAACCATTCTGATCAAAATATATTTCAAAATAACGCTACACTATTCTGTTTTAATTGATTTCTTCAATGCTAAATTTCTCGTAGCATATTTATTTTTTAAAAAAATCAATACATATTTAAATATATACAGGGTGCTTCAAAAAAATGTATACACACTTTGAACTTCCATAGAAAATTTATTTACCGTTCTACAAAGTTAAATTTCAGGAAAATAGAAAGCTGAAAGTCCAATGTAATTGAAACATAAATAACAAATGTTAATACTGTTCAAATTGGTGACCTGCAGCATCAATACAATTCTGAGTACGAGTCACCACAGATTCTGTACATCGTATCAAAACGTCCAATGAGATTTCTCTACACACTGCTTGAATCTCATTCCAAAGAATGTCTTGGTTACGTGGTTTACGTTTGTACACCTCATCTTTTACTGTGCCCCACAAGAAGAAATCCAGGAGAGCGTTGAAACAGTTTTAAGACTGCCGTTGATGACTCATCACTTGTAGCTGTTCGAGGCCGACCTGAATGACCTTTATGCACATCACACACTGTTCCATGAACTTCGAATTTGTCTCGTATGCGTGTAATTGTTAATCTTGAAGGTGGTTCTGTATCATACTCCCTTCTCCACTGTCTTTGAACTTCATTTACATTCTCAAACTTCCAGTACCACTTAATAACCTGCTTACGTTCTTCAAAACTCAAACGTACGTCCCCCATGTTGATATTACAAATTCCAACTGATAATATAACATAGAGGGACGATTATGCTGGCACCTGGCGAAGAAATATAACATTAGCCTTGTAGAGCGGGAAAACTACAATAGTTTAAAGTGTGTATACATTTTTTTGAAGCACCCTG
>BMAW01039343.1:0-39628 GCA_019974015.1 Nephila pilipes | reverse complement strand
TATTATATATATATATATATATATTATATATATATAATCAAATATCTAGTGAAATTTTATTATTCATGCATAATATTGTTACAAAAAATTTCTAGGTGAATGGGATTGAAATCAAATCCAAGACTGGGGATAAAAACAAAAAAACAAATGATGCTTTATTTATTCGCAAATCTTTAGGACAGCATACAGGTTACAGAGTTTGGGTAATAACGGAACAAAGATACAAAGCATTTTTACAGATTTATGACACAGATACTGGAACGAAACAGCATTTGCTATGATAGTCACAGTTAACTATATCAACAACTTTCATCTCACAGGCTTACTACTTCGCTTTACGGACAAATCTCTGTAGTAATACTTGACACTTCTGATGCCGGATTCTCAGTCTACATGTTGCTTCTCCTCAAATTTCCCCGGTCCTCTATCGACAGTTCCTGAACAGATTGGCTACCAAGTGCCGACTGCTTCTCAATCGATTTCCAGCACTCTCTGGAATTTTCGATTTCTCGCCAAATTTGCAAAAGTTCAAGCCAAGTCACCAAATCTGTCATCAATGTGAAGGGATCATTGTTTAAACTTTCTTTTGCTGACTGAATACATCGTTGTAAATATATATTTTTCTTAATAAGAGAGCCATAGAAGGGAAGCGTCATATCATGATTGTAACAAATATAGGGAGAAAGTTTTTTACAATACAAATAAGAACCTAAAATATATTTGTTCAAAATTCTTGAACACTCTTTCAGATTTAAAGGATCTTATACAATGCGTTATAAATACATAGAATGGCTTATGATATGCAACAGAGGTGGGTGGCTACAGCTTGGCTCGTGAGCCGCATGTGGCTATCACAGGTGAATTGCGTGGCTCATATGCAAATAAAACATGTATATGAAATACGGTAAATTAAAAGTATATATTATCGAAAAGTGATTAAATTGTTTAAATTATTTTCACTAGTTTTATAGTAAATTTAAGCTCTTCAATGTGCCCAAAGTAATTATATATTTTATTTCTTGTTAGTTAAGGAGCTTTTTTAATGTTATTCAATAACACACAAAATGAAATATTGTACTGATTCTACCAAACAATATTTTTAAAAGAACTCTTTAAAAGTTAAATATGCTCCTGGATACTGGAGTTAGATATGCTCTACGAATATATGCTAATTTAGCAGTTAGTTATTGGAAGTTTACTTGATGACATGTTAGGGCAGTTCACTATACCTCAGATAAATTCAGATCAATTAAAATAGAACCATGTTTCTTTTTTAAAAAAATTAAGCTTTGAATATAGACATTCACAACAATACGCCAGAAAGAAACTGATATTAGTCTCAATGCACAGTCTTTGATTTACGGATATTTTTTTGTTCCGTAATTTGTATCCATAATTCAATAGTTGAATCTTTGTTTTTTCTTGGCTAAGTTACCATGAATAAAAATTCACTAAATAGTGTATTTTTTGAGGAAAATAAAGTATATTCTGGGGAAACTTTACGATTAACAACACTCAGTGGTGTACCTAGGGGTGTGAGCAAATGGGCATATGCACCTCCCTCCTAGAATTTTTAAGAAATTGAATTATTTCAGAATAATTCTCTTTTATTAAACTCTGTTACAGATTTTCTAAATCTTAAGCATATGAATGTTTTTCTCCTCATGCTTATGTTTTTTTCATCAAGAAGAGAACAAAAAATGATTTCAAATAAGCCTTGTCCTGAGAAAAGAATAGAAAAGTTTTTCCTGTCTCTAAAAGAGTTCCCCAAGGTCAGTGTTTGTAGATTAAGTGAGAGAGGAGGAGGGAGAAAGGTGATCACACACACCTACAGAAAATGCACCCCCAAAAATGCAATTTCTACTCTTATGGTATCCAAATTATTTTTACGTGATTTTCTTTTTTGTAACTTTTATAAGTTGATAAAATTATATCAATACTTGAACAGTTTTAAATAGAAGAAATAAGAGTGATATAGCGTATGAATTACGTTTTTCAAAGTGGTAATTCTAAACTACAAAATTGCTTCTTTCATATCAATGACGGTATTCATTCCCAAAGTTTATGAGTACGCTACCGGGAACACTGAATAAAAGGCTCTTTCATATATTCCTCTCTGAAATGTCGTTTCTAAATGCAGAGTATAGTTGGTCATCCTATGTATGTAAGCATATTTTCCTACGGGAGGCTCTATGTAACCCTTTTAGCGGGAGAAAAGCGATGTTTTGTCTCGAAAAAAAGGTGTCGAAAAACCATTTCATTAATATAAGGGGCGTATTTGTAGGATATTTATTTAAGATATCTAGAGATTTTAACATCGGGTTCAGTTTAAAAATTTGTAGTAATTAAAATAAGTTAAATTATAAGTTATTAATGCACATTTCTATAATCAGAATTCTTAAGAAGCAGTTAGATAGAAAATTACGATTCACTAAATTCACAGAGAAGGAACCAATTGTAAATTCAGATCCATGAGCAGCTGAAATGGTCATTTGTTGTTGTTCCATCCATTTGCTGATGAAACTTCAACTTGTTGCTCGATCGATTGTGTTCCATCGTTAATTTTAAATTTCAAGGCACGTTTTAGGTGTTCATAACACACAAACAGAAGAGTTTTTTCGCATTCTTTCCCTAAAACGTGTCATCATTCGTTTTTTTTTTCTTATCAGGCCATCTTGCGATCGATAGTGTTGCGTGTTTTCTATTTCCATTATTCTCTTCGGTTGATTTCGAAGTGGCGTTTCTGGCAAAGGTAGTTGGTAAGAAATCATTTGGTTTTTCCTCCCCTATTTTGTTTCCCCTTTTAAATCCGGTAATTTCAGAATTTTCCCATTTATTTTCTAAAAGGGTGCTTGAAATAAGTGTATTTTGCTTTGAAAAGAAATAAAGAGCCTATTGGAGTATATTTTGACTATTTGATAAGTCGTTGTCAACACAAACAGAAATAATGGATTTTGTAAATGCATAATGAAAATAAATTGGGATTATTACATAGGAAAGAAGAATGCAAACATTATGAATATTAAATTTAGGAAGAAGATCCTGTTCAAAAACACACACGCTCATAGAGAAATTGCTAATGTTATGAATCACATGTATTTCAAATATTTTCACTTCTAATCTTAAGCTCAGAATCCTTTTTTAGTATTTTTTACGACTATATATTTACACTTCTATGAACATAAATGGATAAAAAATAATATAATAATAATAATATAATAATAACATATTGCGATATATTCAATTTTTGAAAACAAACGATTTATTCTTAATGTGATACTTTTTTTAAAAATATTATCTATTCAACTTTTAAAAGCAAACGATTTAAACTTAAAGTGATACTTTTTTCAATATTCTTTATTAAGATATATTTTTTGGCAACACCAGATCATATTTTTGTTTTTTAGAAAATTTGCTGGCAATGGACATAAAATTGAGAATTGAGTTTGGCTCAAAGATGTAAAGACGAACGTTGAAAAAATGGTGCTTGTGAAAATTGTATACATGATTTATGTTTGAAAAGATGTGCGCAAATAAATGTGATGTCCTGAAAACAAGTCATCTTTATTAATAGTCTACAATACAGTACTATATATATATATATATATATATATATATTAATGATCTTATCATTCCTCAAATTAATTTCAACTCAGGCCTTCAACCAGATTTATCTTTTTTACTCAACATATATAAATTTGATTAAATCTATTGTCAATTCTTATGAAACAGACTTTTTGATGTTAATTTAAAAATAATGAATATGACTTTTATTAATAATTTTGACAAGAGAGGTAATTACTCTTTCCTCATTCATTACGTTTTATTCTTTGATAAAAATTTAATTTTTGAATATATATAGAAACATATTATACATTTTTTTACTTAAAAATATCAAATTAGTTAATATGCTCCTAAATATTGAAAATAACTGAAACAGTTTCTTTACTATTTGGGCTAAGGCTGATTGTCACATTAATTTTAAAAAGAAATTAAAAAATATAAAAATTGTAAAATAGATTAATTCTAAATTACAATATTTTTTGCTGAATTAATAATATTTTTTTGAGAATCTGTGTTTAACCTTCTTTCATGGATCCAATATTCATAAGTTCAGTAATAACATTATCAATGATAGTATAGACCAGGGGTCTCCAAACTTTCCAGCCTTAGGGCCATATTGATTACTCCAGTAAATTCCAAGGGCCAAAACCATATTATCATTCATTGTTGCCGGTGGTAAAAAGTTGAATCAGTCCACTAGTGGTGTAAAATATGATTACTTTTTTGCCAGATGCCTCTAGCGACGGGAACGCTTTAATTTTATGCCTCTAGCGACGGGGACGATACTCATTTAATTTCTGCCAGATGCCTCTAGCGACGGGGAAGCTGATGTATTTTCCGTATCGTATGGGTATCCATTATAATGGGGTATCCGCATCGTATCGCCATAGTAATCATTGATTACAAAAGTAATGAAATACACAAGTAATCATTGATTACTTTTTTCTTCAGTAATCGTTACTTCGGTTCCTAACGAGTAACGAGTACTCAAGTAACGAATGAGTATTTTTTTTACATGAAAAAAAAAGTCCGAAAAAGTACGCCACGTTTAAAAAAGGCTGCAAATCGGACTAAAGTCCGCAAAACGGCCACACTGCATATTATTAATTTTCCTGTCATTATCTGTAATTTCTAGATTAGTCGTAGAGTACGAGCGAGCCATGAGGAGTAACGTGACAGGACATCTGGTGGACACAAGCGGAAATAGGTAGTACCTTCTATCGCTAACAGATGGCGCTAATAGCACTTACAGAATAATCTCGTTGGTTCGAGAAAGTTCTGGTGTCTTCCACTCACTTCTAGATGGCAGTAAGTGGAATATATAAGAAGGCTAGTGGCGCAACCACAAGTCAGTTCCTATGACACTGCTGTGAAATAAAATAGTGTGTACCTCCTTAAAACGTGTTTGTGCGTGTTTAAGTTTAAGACATCTTTGTAACAATATTTTGATTTGAATTGTTGCTTTTGTGTGTGATTTAGTAGAATGGAAAAGAAGCGAAAAATTGATAGTGAATGCAGAAAATTCAAAGATCAGTGGAACATTCAGTATTTCGTAATTGAGTCCAGTAACAAGGCGCTATGTTTGATTTGCAATGAAAGCATAGCCGTTCTCAAAGAATATAACATTAAACGTCATTATGAAGCAAAACATTTTCAAAATTACTCAAAATATACAGGAAGTTTGCGGACAGAAAAATTCGAAGCTCGGATTGAAATCGCAGCAATCTTTATTTACAAAACTCAAAACTGAACAAGAGGCTGCAACTCATGCCAGCTTTCGTGTGGCTCTTGAAATTGCAAAACGTGGAAAACCATTCACCGATGGAGAAATGGTCAAAGAATGCATAATCGCAGTAGCCGAAGAAATGTGCCCTGAAAAGGTAAATTTATTAAAAACTGTCAGTATGTCAGCAAACACTGTGGCTCGAAGGGTAGAAGACATCGCTGAAAATATATCCTCTCAACTGTTCAACAAAAATGGACATGTGGAGTGGTTTTCTTTGGCCTTGGATGAGTCAACGGATGTGTCAGATACTGCTCAGGTGTTGATTTATATTCGAGGAGTAGATAAAAGCTATGAAGTGCATGAAGAACTTCTTGATATGTATAGTATTCATGGCACAACTACTGGTTCAGATATTTTTAAAGGAGTTGAAATGGCCATTAACCAAAAGAACCTTCGATGGAAAAACTTGAAATGTATTACAACTGATGGAGGCAAAAACATGAGTGGGAAAGATAAAGGAGTGGTCGCTCTTGTGTCAAAGGCTGTAGAAAATGACGGTGGTTCAAAACCAATAGTCTTACATTGTATCATTCATCAACAGTCTTTGTGCGGAAAATATTTGGATATGTCTGAAGTTCTGAAACCAGTCATATCAACTGTTAATTTTATCAGATCTTTTGGGCTGAATCACCGACAATTCGTGCAATTTATTGAAGAGATTGGAGAAAATGACTTACCTTATCATACTGCCGTACGTTGGCTTAGTTGTGGGAAAGTCCTTCAGCGCTTTTTTGAACTTCGAGCAGTGATCGAAATTTTTTTGAATGAAAAGCATCGCCCTCTTACTGAATTGCAAAACAACGCATGGCTGTGGAAGTTAGCATTCTATGTTGATTTGACAAAACATGTGAACGAACTGAATTTGAGATTGCAAGGAGAAAACCAGCATCTTCCTGATTTATACACTAATATCAAATCATTCCGGAAGAAATTGATACTGTTTCAATCACAACTACGAAGTAAATGTTTTTCACATTTTAAAACATGTGAAATATTCAGCCACACCACTGAGACCGAGTTTCCTATCGATTTTGCAATCGAAACTTTGAGTGCTTTGAAAATAAATTTTGATACTCGTTTCTCGGACTTTGATGCCATTGCGAATCAAATTAAGATTTTTCAGAATCCTTTTGATACTGACATTGAAACCCTAGCCCCGGAACTTCAAATGGAAATGATTGATCTACAGTGCAGTGATATAATTAAGAACAAATATCAAAACTTATCTTTGTTGGAATTTTATAAGTGTCTTCCACTGACACAATTTGATAATTTGCATAAATTTGCTCGTGGGCTGTTTTCTGTTTTTGGTACTACTTATTTGTGTGAGAAGACCTTTTCCAAAATGAAGTACACAAAAAATGTTTACAGATCTAAATTAACTGATGAGCATCTTAAATCTCTTTTAATAATTGGTACAAGTAAAATTAGTCCACAACTACAAACTATTGTCAGTGGAAAATCTCAATTACATAAATCTCATTAGTATTTCATATGTCATTATGCTTGTTATAAGTTATTTTTTCATTTAAAATGTATAAAATGTTAGTTGGATTCATTTCAATAATTTGTTAGTTAGTATATAGTAACCTACAACAATGTTATGAGTAGTTAGCCCATGACCATATCAATGTAGATGTCATATTAATAATTATTCAACATAAAAATAGATTACTTCAGTAAACTAAATTTAATTTGCTATAAAAAATAAATATGTTCTCTAGAAGGAGTTTTCTTTCAAGTATGCTAGCTCTCCGCGGGCCGAACAAAATCTGTCCGCGGGCCGGATGTGGCCCTCGGGCCGTAGTTTGGAGCCCCCTGGTATAGACTAACAATAACCATATAAAAATTAAAAGAAGAAAAAAATATATTTAAATCATGGTAAATAAATGTTATAATTATTCTATACTTATTTAATCCCATTATTTTTTTTAAATAAAAGGAAATGTAATTTACCTCAAACAAGCAAATATGATGTTCAAACCCCATATTCCAATCTGACGCAACGTTGTAATATTTTTAAACTTTTCCAAACAAATTTCCAAACACTTGTTTATCTCAAAAGTAATTAGATCATTTTCTTGTTTTCTTATTAAATTTAAAAAAAAAAAAAGTTTAGAATGAGCAAACATTATAGAAATGCGGATTTCTACAAGGTTGATCATTTGAGAGGATTTCCATAATAAAGAAATAATTTTAAGAAAGTTAAAAAAAAACATTTTATGTAAATCGATTGTATTGTTAAGTACTTTTTATATCAACTATATAACGCTTATACAAATATTTCTTAAAACACATATTTGGCGATTGAAGAAAAGTCAGTTGAATAGGAAAAATACAAAACTTTTCTATTTTAAGGGGCACAAGTATCAAACTTTTGAGTTTTGGTAACCATTTAAATATCTTTTTCAGATATTTTCAGCTTAACAAAAAACATAGTTTCGATAAAACTCTGTTTAAATAACATATCATCTTTTAGTCACAGAATAGTTTCTTACTAAACCTTTTTTTTTAATGTTTTCATACTCTCATTGTCAAAAAAAAAATTTATATCTATAAAGAATTGTCCGATTGAAATGATATTTGGAAATAAGTTACTATTCACCTGCAACGAGAAATGATTAAAAACTGAGTGAATGACCAAATTTATTCATCTCAAAGTACTAAATCATTACAACTCTCAGTGGAATTTTAGACAGATTTTTAATGGCTTTCTGCCACATTTCGTGGCACAATGACATACACTCTTAAAGGTATCTTGACACAACTCTCACATACAGATTGAATATTGGCATGTAAATCTGGAAAGTTTAGTTGTAGCGACGGAATCTTAACAAAACTACCTATAGTATCTTATAAGTTTTTTTTAGGCAGCAGGTTCGGCAAAGTTGCTGGACTCGGACGGTATATTGTCTATGGCTGTGAGGCAAGCTCTGGAGATAACAACGGTATAAATATGAATGTACCTAGTCGTTATATCTCGTTCGCTCCCAGCGTATCATAGGCGATACGCTCATGTTGACTCTCCTGTGCCCAGAGTATCGCGGGCGATGCTCTGCGTGAGTGTCTTCTACGGCCCAACGTATCAATAGAGATAAGCTTCATGAGAACGTTTTATTTGATTCTTTAATGTTACTATATGGCGTTACAATACCGCGAAATCTATATAGATAGATTATATGGAGTGTTGACCTTTGTGATATGGGCTTGCATTTCACTTCTGGCTCTCAGGAGGGGGTAATTGTTAAAAAAACTTGTTGCGACGCGGCTCTTTAAATGTAATCACATGATTTAAAGAGTGCACTTGATTTCGATTTGCTTTTTTTCTTTCTCCCTTGCTTCTTAGAAGTTCGAAGGAGAATTTATGGCCGTTTATAGGGGTTAGGGCTTTTGGTAGCAGATGTTCTCAACTGCTCGTTTCATTCGGTCAGCTTTTATTTGTAGCGATAGTCATTACAAAAAGAAAGTGTTTATCTGATACTGAGATTTGCGAAATAATGAATGAATCTGACAGTAATGTTAGCGAAAATAATCCAAATCTGTACATAGACATTAAAGTAAAAAAATAAAAGGGGAGGACTAAGATGTGCCTTTTGCTCAAAATCTTGCGTGAAGCGTCAAAATATGTGTGTAAGATATGTGACGTTGTACTATGCATTGAATTTTTTTTATAAATATACTATACAGCAAAATAAGATTTATCTTTTATATCTATGTGTTCCATATAAAGGTACATCATTATACCATGAAATTTATGCAACATATGTAAATATACTTTGTATTTTTTTAAAAGTAGGATTTTTTATATAATTTTATGTATAAAACATTAAATTTTCGATTAATTTTTTTATTATTTTATATATATTAAGTTTAATGCATTTTAAATAATATATGTAAATACCAAAATATCTTAATAGCCGATTTTAGAGGAATTTTTTTTTCACGAATTAGGCTTAACATCTAAAATCATCTGGGCACAGCGTGACACTCCCCGGTAAGAAGCCGCATGCTGTCCCAGCGAAGCACTTCTTTTTTCTTGCTCCGGTAGAGAAAGGGATATAAGACTGAGTGAGGGACACTCACAAAAAGAATATCTACCGGCTGAAGGACCTGACTAACGCATTTTTGGGCTATTAAATAGGCTCTGATGCCTCCCCACGCGAATGCGGTTATTTTAACCTAGGCAAAACGAGACTCACCACTGAAGTTAACCCGCTGCCATTCCTCTTGGCTCTATGCTGTATCTTAAAGGCACCATTGCTTTTTTTGACGACTACTTAGCTCTAATCTTTATTCAAGGTAACAGCAGTATGAACATATAAAGCGTTTTAATTATTTATATTCCATTTTAATATAGTAAATGATGGAATAATTATAATAACTATTCTGCATCTAACGGTTCAATATTATTTCAAGTTAAGTTTTTAAAGGCCCTCCTCCTCTTTTTTTTTGGATTTAGTGTAAAAGTACTTAAAAATATTTATAGTGACGGCTAAATTTTCAGATGGAAACTTAGAATTTACTTACATTTTTTGCCTATTTTGTGAAAAATAATGCATGCGCCATCATTATTTGACTTAATTCTTATTCAAAAATGTAATAAAATGTTATTATCGCAACTGAGGTGGAAAGGGTCAACAAGGGTGAATAAATTAAGTTTCATACATTCATTAACGATCTCGAAGGGGAAAAATGTTCACTTTTAATTTACATGAATAGTTAACGGTTGAAGTTATGTAGATTTCATAATTTTATCAGCGTTTTTTGATAAGTTCCGTCCTTAAATTGGCAATAACTGATAGAAAAGAAAAATACTTCAATATACAATACTTAATAATGTAAATTTAGAATAATGATATATTCAATATTTTTTTTGGTTACCAGATACAAAATAAGGAATTTTAATTGTTTAGTACACTTATAACTGCTTCAAGTATGAGAGTAGAAACACTTTTAGCCAATCGTAATCATTTTGTCATTTCTTAAACTTCTTTTCATTCTAAGCATTTCTTTCAGAAATGGCTCCATTTTTAGCTTTCACCATCTATCGTCCTACTATGCCGCAACTCCCATTGGTTGGTAGCTTAAGTTAACAACCTACTCCCCCTCGCTAATGACGCGCAAGTAATTCTCTTAAATCTAATTTTCAGTAATTTTTTTCTCATTAATTCTATTAATTTTCTAAATTCTAATGTAAAAATTAATAAATATATCTTTTAAATTAATATCAATAGACAATTCTGGGCAAGTGAACCAATGCTATCTAAAACTTTCAGACACAGAGATTAGGAGCCGAGATGCTCATGCTCTTCCATAAAACTGTCAACACATATATTTCAGGCACCAAAAATTCCTAATCCTATTCAAAATAGTATCATATGGGCCTAATTGCCTATCCTTGTCATTCCAACAACACATAAATTCATCTATGTAATAATTTAATTGGTGGCTATCCAATCCCCATATTTTTTAATTCTCCATTTGGTCGATCCCCGCAATGGGAAAATAGCAGTTAATGATAACAGCTGGTAGAACATTTGCTTAAATGTGGGCTAAGCAAAGTTACATAAATCACTTGGCAAATAAAGAAATAGGACCCCGTCACACTTCATTATGGTAAATAGGAAGAAGTGTGCATAAATTTACAATTTCCTCTATTGGCGAAATATCGCATCGTTTGGCGACATTTTTCAGATTTGCCGAAAATGACCAATGAGATTTTTTACACTGGAACCGAAATTTTAAACTGTATTTGCTTTACTAAATAGCGACAGGAAAATAATACATTTTAATGTTCAGAAAAAAAAACTAAAGTAGTATATGGTAATCGGAGTATAAGTGTTCAAAACTATTTTTTGTATAAATACTTAGAATGCACGCCAATGAAGTTGCATTTGTAAGATATTCCTTTTTTACTATATCGTTAGACTCGTTGAGATGGACCACACTTTCTACAGAATAAAGATTTAAAAGCTAATATTTGCTAGAAACGTAAGCAATCCAGTGAAACAAACTTTATTTAGAATATGAAGACTTCAAAGGGACTTAATTTTTTAAGATTTTTAAATTTGAGTATTGAAGTTAATTTGCAATACATAAACATTGAAAACTTGGAGCAATTATTTTTCTGAATAACTGAATAAGCCTTCTTCAAGCAGTCTCGCATTGTGTGATATTTTAATATATTTCTCGCCCTATTACTATTGTTCACATCATTATTTCTATTCTTAAAAGTATATTAATATATTTTCCTTTACAAATTATATAATTATGCCTAATGTGTGTGAATATTAATTATTCCTTAGTATTGCATTAAAACTTTGTTATAGCTTTAGAATTAATGTATATTCCCATATTCTGAAGAAATTTCACTTTAAACTTCAATTTGTTTCCCTCTACAGAATGCTCCAAATTAAATTGACTACCAAGATGACTTAATTTTCCATTCATATTTCTGTCATTCTTAAAATAGTTAATGAATATTAATGGAATGTAGCTTAGAAATGCAAAAAATAAATCATTTTAAACTTGGTTTGTACAAGGTAATTCTAGATATTTATCGTTTGCTGCAGTTTAAAAGGAATAACTACTGAGCAGAGTGAATTAAGAGGATTAATTATACATTATTACATATTCGAATATTGATTAACTAAGAGGTAAATATTAAAATAAGTTGAATCAAATATGAATAATAAATTATTTCTTAAATATACTTCCAAGTGTAAAAGTTCAAAACAAACTGTAAATTTCAGCAATCATAAATGTAGCGTATAGATTAATACTGAGTGTCCATAAAATATCTTTACAACCTTAGACATTAATAACTTTATAATGGTACTTAATTATAACAAGTAGTTTTCAACATTTAACAAGATAATTCTAAAGTCTTTTCCCTTTCCAGGTAAGGTAGATTTTACGAAAATGTGGACATCACAGGAGAAATCAAAGTGTGTAGTTTGAATCATGAAGTTGTACACCCATGTGTATTGACTAACCCTCCCCCTGGATTCTATGGAGTTTTTGAAAAGGATAAGGTACACCGAACCAAGGCTACAGGCCTACAAAACTTTAAACACGCATTCTTAGTACATTTGAACATGTCACTTTTGAGTTACTGGGGTGTATATGGAGATGCATTGAATACCTACAAGACGTTGCCCTTGCCACTAAGGATGTACATATTCACACATACATTTGAAGCAAAAATATTTGACTTTTTGTCAGGAGTTGAAAATCTTTGTTATTATCTGGAACCATTACAAAGTTATTAAAGTCTAAATTTACTAGAATAATTTATGAACACCCTGTTCATTAAGTTCTATTATTCATAAGATATTAAAGTACAAAGATCTTCCAAACATTTTAATAAAATTTATTGGTAATCCAGTAAATTTGAGAAGTTGAATGAAATATCTTTTGGAATAATTGGATTTTGTATCTACTATTTCCTTGGAAGCACCTGTAACAGTTAAATAATGTTTTGGATTTCTTTCCTTATAAGGAAAGTTTTAACATTCAACTGAGAGAAAATTCTAGAAAAATATTTTATGCAATGCCTTAAAAACATTTCACAAATCTTGAAGGAAGCCCCTTTGATAAATATTGTTTTCTTTTAAGTAAAGTACGAAGTTGAAAAATAGTTATAAATAAAAATCCATTGTGATGTATGTTACACCATCATCTATCGTCAGTGGTTCACAAACTTATTATTATTTTTATCTAGTGTTTATAAGCAATCAACTTCAGAATTAATCAGCCAAGTAAAATTAAGAGCTAGAAAGTAAACAAAGAATGCGAAATGGAAAACAAAATTAGTAACAGATGCGGACCTTTTGGTACACAGAATTAAACATTTGGAAATGTTCAATTAATTTAACTTTCCTAATAACAAATTTAAAAAGGAATTTTTTTGTTACATCTAAAATAAATTCTCAGTCAAGAAAAATAAAAGGTTTGCTTGTTGTATTATAAAATCAGGTAACTCTACAAAAGACAGGGGGGGGAATCAAACATCTGTTGATTTTGAGCAACATTTTGTCCTATTTAAGCACGATTGATCATGTCTTTTTGATTTCCGACGGCGGTGACAAAATACACCTCGATTACAAAGTTAATAAAGAATCACAAAAGAATGGTATTGTCTTCAAATATCGACCAACAAACAACACTCATAAATTAAGACATGGACAAACATTGCTGCAAGAACTTTGAAAGTTTTTAGAATTAATATTGAAAACTTTTGACTCGCACAAGCAAGAATGATGTCACTTGATTGAACTTTCACGATGCCTTCCCTTCAGCATGGAATACAGCAATGACACGTACTAATACAACCAGGAGATTCAGAGCCATTGGTATTTATCCATTAATCCTCAATGAGCTCCCATAAGATTCATTGATAACATATTCCAGAAAGTCCTTAATAATGTGACTGAATGCCCGCATCCTGAATCGAACAATCAACAAAGCTCAGACTTACCTAACAACAATCAGCCTAGTACCTGCAAGGATCCTGGTCACTTTTGCAACTGATTGGACCAACCAGCTATTATTTTGGCAGAAGTTACTGACAACCCATAGAAACAACTAAACGTCTAAACGTCCTCGAATTGTCGATCTTGCTTCGTCATAGTTGTTTGATATAGATGATCCTCTGAATGTTGATGGTCTGTGTATGGATAGACAAGACCCTTTGTCAGATATTGTGTCATCTAGCAAAAAATTGTCTTCCGGCTTGATAAAGCTCAGAAAACTTCAAAAAAGAAGAAATAAACAACGAGAATCTTGAAATCAGCCGTGAATTTCTTAGGAACAAACTTAAAAAATATTTTTCAACCAAATAAATCTATTGAGATAAAGAGAAGAAACAACTGGTGATCAACAAACTAAGTAAAGACCCCCAAAAAATAGGCTCAGAAAACCACTGAAGCTCAATGTTTGTCAGTTTGAATCCCAGTTTGAAATACTATGAACTGTTTGTTTGAAGGTAGAAAGTGAAGGACGTGCGACTCTCATTTTTATTTCTCCGAAAGCTAATATTTTGTTTTAACAAGCTCACTTTTGTTTTCTGCTCTTTCCTTGCATTGTTTTATATTTTTGTTTTTTGAAATAAATTATAATTTCGGTTCGGTATCAATTTCATTAGTAATGAAAATTCCTTTTTTTTACTCGACATTTAAGTATCATAGAGGATTATTAAATAAGGGACTTGTGTTTGGAAAGTAATGTTTCCATGGCCATTAGTATTTTGTTTGTTACTCGAGTTTCATATTTCTTTCTATTTATGCAATGCAGTATTCATTTTTCAAAATGATCGCCATCTACTTCCACGCAGTAGCATCAAAATGTTAAGAATCAAAAGAGTCCATTAGAGAATAATTACTTATGTTGTCGTTGTTGACGCAAGGCCTTAATAGTATATTTTTCCTCCTTGTTGGAACGAAAAGGATTTCCTTTAAGATGCTCATACCTTTTTAGGAAGAGATGGAATTTGTGAGGTGTGAGGCAGGATGTAATGATACCTTGTTGCTTCGACTTCATTTCTATGATATTATACACTTCTTCAACACACCCACGACACAAATATCGAAAGTATTACGTAGTGTACAAATGTAGCTCTCAGGTACAATAAGAGTTTCGAAAATCGAGTGACAAATAAAATGGTTATATTCATGGAGATAATACTTTCCAGCTTAATTTCGTATCATATTTATTCTTCTACAACAAAATTAATTGATTTAAGTATAATCGCACTATGGAACTGAAAACAATTACGGTTCATAGAACATATAAAAAGGTCGTATTATGTGCACATGCTCTTGATTTCACCAACACAAGAAACATAGAGGATACATAGATTTACATAGATCATACATACTCAGAGGATACTAGATTTAGATAGGGATACATAGATTTCAGATACTACAAGATATTTCGAATGTTGTTTTTGCTCTAGAAAAATTAGTTTTGTGATGAATAAATTTTTATAATGAAATTTCATTAACCTGCTAATGGATTTTTGAAAGTTATTTTTGATTTTTTCCCCTAGATGATGGCTCACACTTTTGCATGCCATGGACTCATTTACATTCCTTACCTATATAGTATTTACTCCATCACGGTAATACAGGAAGGCTATGCCCTTTTTCTATTTATTATTAATTAGCTTATAAATATTGCTGCAAAAGATAAATAAGTAGCAGCTTTGAGATGTTTATCTTAATAATATATTAATAATGATTCAGTGATTGTCTAATTATAATCCAAATTGGTCGTAACACGAGAGCTTTCGATAATTGACCTCGTAATATTTTTAATAAGCAACAGCCTGGATAAAGTGACGAGAACGACACCTGAGCTGGTATCAACACCACGCCAATGGAAGGACTTGCGACCTCGACCAGATTTAACAGGGCACTTTCAATCTCTTTACACTGCGGTTCTTCCTGGATTTTAGGACTCGAGCCCACGCCTCGACGGACACAACGCCAGCAGTTAGTGTGTGATTATGACCAGTAGGCTACTGAGGCCATTGTTATACATCAAGTCGTAAACGTAAGTGAAAATATCTTCTTCTAAGACGTATTCGGAAAAATAAATCCTCTAAGATACTTGATTTATATAACTGAGCGCATGGTTCTAAAATGTTTTCTTCTCGTTCAAAAAATAGGATGTAGATAAGATTTAGAGAAACTCCATTATTTTATACTTCATTCAAAGAAAACTCTAGTTGGCTAGAATTTGAGAAAAGTAATATATTTTGTGGGCGGAATAGTCCTGGATTTATGCTCTATGTAATAAAAAAGACTTCCTTTGTTTAGTCAAGAAATTTTTTAGGAATTCTAACATGAACGTAGGTGTTGTAGGCTTCTGCGTTGATTGATTATTTTGTTTGGTTTTTTAGAATAAAAACAATAAAGTCTATGATCCCTATTTTTGTGTTATTGGTACGAATACGAGGGAAAATTTTCAAAGTAATGCAGAGATCTCGAATATTGTTTCTGGACACTGTTTCAGATCAGGTAACAGGAAATTGAAACTAGTTGTTTAAAGTAAATTTGTTAAATTTCTTCAAATATTTTCCAATCCACTTGAAATATTTATGTGATTTTGAATTATTACACGATGAATGAATTGTAGATTCCAGTTAAAATATTTCTTATCCCGAAAGACGTGGAATAATTTCGAAGAAAATTGCTTCAGAATCCTTTTATTCAGTCAACTTCATATTTTCTAGACTGAAAGATTTTAAGTTAGAATTAGCCCAAAATTGAGCTTAGTTTGGATGCATTTTATTTGCATGATACTCAAACTAATCGAAAAACGAATATAAAAAGAACTTAGTGCAATAGTATTCATGTACAAACTCCTTCTTTCCCTTGTAGTGTCAAATTATTTAACTTCCTTAACGATATCGAAATAGTAATAACTTAATGACATGGATTTCTCATTAACGTCGCACTAAGAAGTAGTACGAGAGGTACTCGTATTGACTCGTTATTTTAAAACTCAGTCAAGTTCCGAGAAAAACTCCTCAGCTGAATTCCTCTTCTCTAAATGTCCACACCTCTACAGGGTGAGGATTTGGAGCCTTAAAATATTTAATATGTGTCAGCGCCGCTACATTGCACGTCTTTAGTTGTATGAGGACTCGAACCCACGACTTAACGAAAAAAACACCAGCCGTTAGCTCACAACCATGATTATGAGCAAAAGTGGCTCATGTATCGTAACCAAGAAATTTTTCAAAGTACGTAATCGAAAAAGAGAACAAAGTTCTTTACTTAAAGGTTATTAAATCAATCCTTAATATTTCTAAAGTTACTGTAATTTATTTGGTCCTCAAACGATACAAATCATAGTTTATGTTGTTTAATACTGTTCCTATTTTGTACCTTACTTACCCGGAGTAATGTTTTTCGAATTGCTGTTTCCTATCCTTGTCTCTGTGCGTGGGCAATCCTTTTCAGATTCATAGGATTAAAAAAATCAAAATAATTTCTAATCGATACGAAAACATTGTTAAATCTAAAAAGTAAAAAAGTCACATATTCTTTTAATTTTAATCCTATTCGTATAGGTTGAATAACATTCCAGAACAATTAAGTTGTAAAAAAATATTTGCTTTTAAAATTTTATCGATTTCAATATCAGGCATCAGTCATCATTACAAATATAGAACAAGAGTTTCAGAGAAATCTAATTACAAGAATCAACTTCCGATGCAAATTAGAAGATCTCTTTCCTAATTTAATTGGATTTATCAATGACTATGAAGTTTATCGAGAATGTTAAGATGCATCGTCCAAATTATTATGGTACATAAATTCAACAATTCTCATTATATCAGAATGAAATTGGTAATAATGTTGATATAATTAATAGAAAAATATAAATTATATTATTAATGGGTTAATGAACTTCTAAAGCGCAATTGGATATACGAAATTGACACACATACATCTTTCTACTGTAGAGGTACCTCCAGTATATGGCGATTGTGTTTGCTCTCTGACATTGAGGCCCATTTTAATTGGATGTTCTGCCTCTAACTTGTCGTCTCAAACGTATTCATTCTTATATCCTATTTTTAATTAACTTGGTTGAAAACAGCCCCAAATAGATATTTTTAATTTCAATAATCATTGGTTCCCTTTTATATGTATAATTTTATTGAACTTCATTTGTTGTCTTCCATTTTACTCTTAAATTGTTTTATCTTTAAAAAAAATTGTAGCTTCTTGACCTTACATTTGCTGCAATATATATCTAAAGGATTCATGTCTTGAATATCAACCAACCAACTCTTAAAAAAGAATTTTATCATTTTCAATGTCGTTTTTGTAACGTTTCTAACTTCTCATTTTGAAAATAACTATAATTTCGATTCTCTTGAAATTCTACTTAGCTTTTTTTTAAGTTATGAAAGTTAAAATGGGATGAAATAATTTTACTGAAAAATGGGGCTATATTTGATAATAAGCACTTTTTATTAACATGTAGAGTTTCTATAACCCGTATGAAAATATGTGTGAGGCACTGGCGCCCTCTAGTTGTGTAGAGTCCGCCAGCGCCTGAGGCAGAAACGACGTAACTCCCGTAGACGAAACACGCGCTGATGAGCGTTAAGCTCGCTGACGGACTAAAGTCCATTCTATGTTCAATTTCTGCATTTTGTGTGTGTTTCATGTTTGTAAAGTTTCGTCCTGTAATAAAAATGATGAGATATGAATGCTCGTAATTAACTGACACCATAAAAGAACTCACGCTCTTATAATATGGCTATTAAAGGAAGTCAACAAAAAAACGAGACATATACTGTATAGCGTTTTAATTTGATTTCATACATATTTACTTAATATCACCTTCAATATACACCCCTCCTCTATCCCTACAGCACTCCATACGAATCATTGTTCGAAACAGTGCCTGAAGTTTTCTTCTGTCAATTTCTTCAGAACGCGTGCCGCTTTCTGTTTCACAGTTTCAACGGACTCAAATCTTGCTCCTTTTAATACAGATTTCACCTTAGGAAACAGGTAGAAGTTGCATGGCCCAAGATCTGGTGAATATAGCGGATGACCTAACACTGGGATTTTGTATTTGTCAGGAAATCTCTTGACAGTCAATGCGGTATGACTTCCTCTTCCACGATTCGGGTTTTTTTTTTTTTTTTTTTTTTTTAGCCTTTCTCGGAGTTCAGCTATAACGTGAAGGTAGTAATGTTTATATATAGTTCGAAACAACCCCCATGTTGCTTCTCAGTACGAAGTTAATAAATAATCACCATAGAAATGCCAGTTTGCCCTTCAAGCTTACATCCTATATACTTTTACGTTTTATGAAATTACACAAATAAATTTCTTTGTTGTTTTAATTTGTTATTACATCTCAGAATATTTCACTTTTCTTTCTTGTGTGCTTGTAATTGTATATCTCTCATGTATGTACATATTTTTGTGTAACAGTTTTTTTTTTTTTTACATATTTTATGAGTTTGCTGACTCCTTTTGTATTGTCTCAATTAAAATATTATATGTCACCTGTATACATATTATTTCTGCAAGAAAATTTCGTTGTTGATTTTTTATTCCCGTCCAGTACGCTTTATGATTTGTAAACACGTCGTTATTTATCTTTGAATTTCACAATTAAATATATCTTAAGTTGTTTGTTCCAACACGTACATTCATATTTTACTTTTTCACTTTGAAAGATTTTCTTTGCCAATAAAATCTCAATACTGCGTTGATTGTCTCCCGAGAGAAAGGTTTGTAGCTCTAAATTCTTTCTTGTGAGCTGGGTCTCCTTAGGCATTGTGCCCAAAGCCCCTGTGTTGCTTCTGAATACGATGTTACTAAACCGTCGAATCAAAATCAGAATAAATATTATTTTTTGAATGTTGTCTTCTGTATTGAAAATATATATATATATATATGTTGAATGACGACTTTACATTTGGAAGGATTCTCAATATCCAAGGGATGTTTCAACCCTTACTCGGGTTAAGAATGAAAAATAAGATTTTAGAAATAAGAAACAGAGATGGGTTGATTTATTATAGTATTTATTTATAGTATTGTAGTTTCTTTTCTTCTTTCTCTAAGAAGTACATGTGTAAGATACCCTTAACACATCTTAAAAATTCATTTCCATAACTTTTTTGGGAGATGAGATCGTTTCCCCCTTATTTAGAGCAGATTCATCGGAAACAGCCCTTTGTTTGTTAGTCGCTTGGCTTTTGTTTATAATGATAAATCGATAGTTAACATCCGAAAGAGGAAGACGTTAAATTTTGATTAGGTGGCCTTTTTTTGTTAAATTGAACTAGCTTATGAGTCTGTGTCATATTTCTTTTGGCAACGTTCAATAGATGGCAACTCTTAATACAACATTAATCTATTTTAGCAACGCCCTCTGTCTTTCAAAACTGGTACTTTTGAATCATCCTTGTATTGAAAACGTGTAACATAAATCATGCAATGAATATGTTTGACCAAGCAAACGTGTGCTAAGGAAAGCGAATTGATGAAATTTAGTTAGGAATGTATTAAAAAATATTTCTTTTTTGACGAAAAATTATTTGGTTTTATTTTTCGGAAACATCTCACTAATTTTTAAATAAATGAAAACGAAATATTTTCTAAAAATTCAAATTAAACAACTACAGGATAAATGAAATAAATGAAAATGGAAGAAAGAATAAAAAAATGTAATAATTTAATGAACCAGATCCAGAACATTTAATATTAATGAAATGATGTATTTCATGAGTATTAAAATTCTTAATAATTTTTACCATAATTTTCTGAATGACTTGTCCAAATATTCTGTTCGTAGTTAAATAACATCCCTGGAGAATAATAAAATGGGGATGGTACCGAAAATTTACATTTCAGTATATATTTAATTTCATGTAATTTACATTTCCAACATGCTTTTAGCAACTGTGATTATTTTTATCAACCACGTGATGCATTTACTTAAAAAGGGAAATATTAAATTATTTTATGTAGAATAATAGGTGTTTTGATTCATCCTGTTGCAGTGGATATTTTTCATTTTAATGCATTTGTCAAGAGTTCTAGAATTATTTGTAAATATTTAGAAAGGAAATGTTTTAATTCATTTGTTGGATTTCTTAATAATTTAAAAGACACAATTGTTTTGTGCAAAATAATTTACATTTTTATTGCTAGATGACGCTTCTCGACAATATGGCTTAATTGTCGAATTTTTATTTGGATGTAAGATTAATCACGATCTTTAGATTGTAGTTAAATGATTAGATGATAGAAAATTATTGATTATAATTTGAAGAAAAAAAAACATGCGTTCATAACATGAGCATAAATATCTTGTATGTATCTTGCATTATCTAGAAAAATTCTAATAAAATGATTTATTGCTTTGTGAGTATTTTAATACTTAAAGAAGCCCTGAACAAGTCTAATTCCGGGAAGAATAGATACCGTTTTGAAATTGATTTTTTATAGAGTGATTAATATTTAATGAGGTGGTTCTGAGTTTCTTTATTCTTTTAAAGTTAGAGTTAAATTATTTCTCAATGACACTAGCCGGACATAATGCTATCTTGTTTGGAAGGGACAGAGTTCTATTTCATAGTTGTTTCAATTTTTAGAGATATTTAGGTTCGGCCCTCAAAATAAACGTTATTATATCCTTACATCTTTCGATGAAGCAAAAAATAGCGTCATCTATCATAACTTCTGAAAAGAATGTATGACTAACAATTTAACTTGTTATTAAATGAATAAGCAAATATTTTTAACATTAATAGATAGAGTTGTTCCTCTTGTAAGGGACACCTTTCATAACCTCCATTTCAGGAGTAGTTCCTTTGGACCCTATGATTAGTATATGTATTTACCTTTTATTAAGGGACACCTTGATTTCAGGGACAAATTGTCTGCTCTGGTCTCTTATTAGGAGGTATTTACTGTATACGCTGTTGATCTAAGTTATTATTTTAGTTAACTTCTTTTATAGTGGACAAAGTTAATAAGTTATCGCCCAAAAATATTTCAGTTCATTTGTTTTTACATATTTATTTACATTTCTAAAACGAGCACTTCAAAACGAGCACTTAAATTCTGCAGACAGCTAATCCTACGTTTCTAAGTAACAGGTCAATTGAAAAGTCCCCGGCCTGACACATAGATGACGCTACTAGAATTAAATCCATATGTTTTCTTAGTTAGCCCTAACCCTCAAAAGATGCGTGTATAAATTTGACAACTGTCGGGTCATTAGTTTGTGAATTATAGCATTTTGAGTGAAGCAACTTTTGTTATTGTGAAAAAAAATGGATAAAAAGGAATTTCGAGTGTTGATAAAATATTGCTTTTTGAAGAGAAAAAATACAGTTGAAGCAAAACCTTGGCTTGATGCCGAGTTTCCGGACACTGACCTAGGAAAATCAACCATCAAGGATTGGTATGCTAAGTTTAGACGTGGTGAAATGAGCACCGAAGACGGTGAACGCAGTGGACGCCCAAAAAAAGGTTGTTACCGACGAAAACATTAAAAAAAAACACCACAAAATGATTTGAATGACCATAAATTGAAATTGAATGAAATAGAAGACACTCTAAAGATAACAACTGAACGTGTACATCATATCATTCACGAATATTTGGGTATGAGAAAGCTCTGTGCAAAGTGGGTGCCGCGCGAGCTCACTTTTGACCAAAAACAACGACCAGTTGATGATTCGGAGTAGTGTTTGAAGATGATCAAGCGTAATAAACCTGAATTTTTGCGTCGATATGTGACTAAGGATGAAACATGGCTCCATCATTTCACTCCGAAGTCCAATCGACAGTCAGCCGAGTGGACTGCACACGATGAACCCGCTCCAAAGCGTGGGAAAACGCAACAGTTGGCTGGCAAGGTTATGGCGTCTGTATTTTGGGATGCGCATGGAATAATTTTCATTGACTACCTTGAAAAAGGTAGGACCATCAACTGCGACTACTACATAGCGTTATTGGACCGTTTAAAGGACGATATGGCCGAAAAACGGCCACATTTGAAGAAAAAGAAAGTGCTGCTTCACCAAGACAATGCACCATGTCACAAGTCTGTGAAAATGATGGCAAAAATCCATGTATTGGGCTTCGAATTGCTTCCTCACAAAACGTATTCTCCAGATCTGACCCCCAGCGACTATTTCCTGTTCTCAGATCTCAAAAGAATGCTCGCTGGGAAGAAATTTTCGTCGAATGAAGAGAAACTGAGACCTATTTTGAAGCAAAGGACAAATCGTACTACAAAAATGGTATCGAAAAGTTGGAGGGTCGCTGTAATCAGTGTATTACCCTTGAAGGGAATTATGTTGAATAAAAAAACTAATTTTGCCAAAAAAAAATGTGTTTTACTGTGGTAGACCGGGGACTTTTCAATAGGGATAGTCTGTACTAAACTTTCTGCCTGCTGCTAAAATCCATAGGAATCCATCCACCAATAATCCGTAATCTAAAAGAATCGTGTATATAAATTCTAATCTAAGAAAATTCCCTTCTCTTTCCATATAGATACGAAGGTTGAAACTACGCAGATAGTTTCTCCCAATTATCAGGATGTATAAATTTTATCTCTCTTTCGCTATGGTCCAGACGGTGAAGCGACATCTTTGGCATTCTCCCATTTTACGCTGCTTATCTCGTGTCTAATGTGAAATATGTTACAAAGCAGAGAGATACAATTTATTTTTTGAGCCACGATTGCAACGCAATAAGATGCGATGTATATATATATATATATAATATAATATAAAAAATTACTAAGGAATTTTTAAAAAAAAGTTATTAAACATTATTTAAGATAAAGCATTTTTCTTGAAATTTCGTAATGTACACACACATATATAAATAGTCTTTTTTTATATTCTGTATTTATTACTTCTGAAACTTTTCATATTATTCTAAAAATAAATAAGAAATAATATATCGATTTAATGAAAGAAAAATGTACATTAGTTGGAACAAGGAAACATCATAAAAATATGTAGACATTTCTTCGATATAAAATTGTCTGTGCAAACACAAAATTCCATGTAAGACGAATTTCTGAGGAAAATATTACAAAATATCAAAAGTATGTTTTCCATATTTTGACAAATGGATTGAAATTTTTTTCGAACACAAAAGAAGCAATATCTGCACAGGATTATATAATCATTTTCCCTCAAGAATCAAAACTTTTGAATGCACATATGTAAAGCAAGTATAAGGTAACTGAGATATGTTTAGCAAAGAAATATGAGCTTATTGTTAAATTAAAATAATCTTCTCTTTTTAAAACTAAAAGTAATGAGTAAGTCATATTTCAACTTTGAGATACGAAGTGTGGCTATTAAATAATGATACTGAAGGTGTAAAATATTTTATCCTTCAATATACACCCCTCCTCTACCCCTACAATGATCCATGCGAATCTTCCAATGTTCCAAACAGTGCTGGAAAACTTCTTTTGTCAGCACCTTCAGAAAACGTGCCATTTTCTCTTTCACAGTTTCAACGGACTCAAATCTTATACCTTTTAATGCAGATTTCGCCTTAGGAAACAGATAAAAGTCGCATGGCTCAAGATCTGGCGAATAAAGTGGATGGTCTATCACTAAGATGCTATACTTTGAGAGAAACCTCTTGACAGATAATGTAGAATGAGCTGGCACATTGTCACAGTGTAAAAAAAAATTGCCATATGCATTATTTGTGAATTCCTACAGTCTCAACAATCCCATGAATTCTTTCCCAACGGTCAGGACAAAACAGGTGACCTATTTTTTCTATACTGTTACCCGCTTTTCACGTAGAAGGGCGACCCGGGAGTGAATAATCTTCTTCTCAGCCACCTTGAAAATACTTAAATCACTTAAAATCACGTGCACGTGATTAACATTCATTGCCATGCTCTTTTTTCAATAAATTATAAGTTTCAGTTACGGTTTTCCCAAGATTAATGTGAGATTTCAAAACAATTCGATACTCACTTACCATTTTCCCAGCGAAATGAAAAATAATTCTAATGCGAACAAAGGCTATGGGTAAATGGATATGTTTACAGAAACGAGAGGCACTGCATTCCGAAGTGAATGCTTCACGCTAAACACCTGTCGGTCGTTAGCATTAGGAAGATTCGTATTTATTTCTTATATAGCAGAGATCAGTCTCGTTTCTTAAAGCCTCATTTCTTATCTAATTCTTATGCATCAGTTTGTGCAATAAGAAATTGCCTTTATAAACAATTAATTATGTCTGAGTAATTCATAATCAATAATAATCTATCTATTTTTGAGTCATACGCTTATCTTTAAATACAAAATGCATATAAAATCAAGGGCATTTATAATTTTAAATCTTATCAAAGTAAGTTATTACGTAACTTTTATGCAACGAATAGAAATATAATTTTTAATTTCATTTTGATAAAAGATTTTAAATTTTGTGTTTCAAATTTTTCAAGTGTTTATAAAACAACTGTGACATTCTTAAAATTTTTAAGAATGTTTGAGAAAAAAAAATTTTTTTCAGTGTATAGGAAACAGTCTTCTTTCCTAATGCAAAAATATCAACCTATACTTAAAATACACACTGAATTAAGTTTACCAGAATCCAAAAAATCACATTTTTAGAAAAGCACACACACACACACAAACACACACACACACACACACATATATATATACATATATATATATGTGTGTGTGTGTGTGTGTGTGTGTGTGTTTCTCTATAGAATAGCACGTTACTTTATAATTTTAAAATTCAATTTATTATGTTTTTTTTCATGGAATTTTCATAAATAATACATCTACCGGTTAAGAAAAGTGAACTCTAATTTCTTACAGCAAAAATAGCATTTTAACTTCTCAAAAACATTGAACGTAAATCGCTGGAAACAGTGGTGTTTCAAAAAGCATTTTATTGTTTTTCTTTCATTAGTTTTCTCAGCGTTCTTAAACCTCAATCCATTTCGAATCACGAAAGGAATTGACGTATGGTATACCTTCTACTACAAAATTTTAATAATAAATATCCTGTTAACAAACGAATCTTACGAAAGATGGATTTTGACAGTAAAACATTTTCTTGAATCGATCAAATAATTGCTTTAGTATTTCAAATGCTTCCTCTTTTACTTTTTTAACAGTGAGTGATATTTCTAGTTTTAAATTAGATTTCCAAATTAAACTTCTGATTTTGACAAATGAAACATTTTGTTTTCTCCTTCGAACCAAGTTTAATACATATTTCTGAATAATTACTATGTTAGTTGAACTATGATGTACGTCACATACTTTTTAAATATTGAAATAATTCAGTGATGATCTAACAGAGCTTCGTTATAAAACAATTATTTATGAAACTCAATGCATCTTATATAAAACTTATGACATAGGTTCTAAGCATTTCCCCCTTCATCTAACACTTCGTGGACGTTTATTGAATTTGTTTGAAATGAAAACCCGACTACTAAGGAAAGGTGACTTATGTAGATTAGATTAGAATTAGTCTAGCGTATAGAATTCACGAAATGCACAAATAAACAAAGAAGAACTAAATATTGAAGTTTGTAGGACAGTGCGCGATTATCCCTTTCAGGACGGCACGCTTTGGCGTAGGTCGTCCCCTGGGGACGGAGGAGAATCGAATGGAATTATCGTTTCCCTTCGATTGTTTTATAACAGGCGTTTCGCGTCGCAAAGACAAATATGAGAAAAAAATCACAAGCAAAAAGTTTTCGTTCTAATGTTATAATTTTTGGTAAAATTTTAGATTAAGCTTTTATATATTTGAAAATTAGCATTATTAATAATCTTTTCCTTTAATTTACAGAAAAAGGGGGGAAAGAAGTGCTTACTTTGAGAAATAAGTTTCAGAAGCTATATTGAAATTATTCCGAAGTTTTACTGACAAAATCATCAATAAACTTTAAAATTAATAAAAAAAAACATACAATAAAGACTGTTAGAAGTAACAAAACTTAATGTGAAAATCTAGTGGGGTAATTCTCGAAGGGAGGAGAGACACAAAGTCCTGTTTTATCCATCTCTGACAAAATGTCCGCATCAGAATCACTAGAAATATTCCTTTCAAACCTTTTCAAAATGAATCATTCTCTCATCATTAATTGGATCGTCGACCACGTGATTATATTCTTCCGATAAATAACGCTTTTTTCTCAATTATGAACAGGATTAAAGGTTTTCCGAAATAAAACGCGAAGTAAAAAAAAATACATCCAAAAACAGACTAAAGTTTGTCAGTTCTGAGGGTACAGCTCTAAAAAGAAAGAAAGAAAAAATACATAGCAAAAACCTATAAAAAAAAATGTGCGGTGAAAAACCAGAAACACGAATGTACATCACATGGAAATTCAAAGAGCCGAATTCAGTTTGCTTACATTACACTTTCCTTCCTTCCCCACAACGTGGCCGCGGTAGCCTAGTGGTCATGGTTTCGGAATCGTGGCCGGCGGTTTTAATTCAGTTGAGGGTTCGATCTTTGGCCACTAAGGACCCACTATGTAGCCGGGGCTGAGGCACGTTAAATCTGTCGGGGCCCAAAGTCCTCCCGTTGGCATAGTGTGGAAGTTAGGAGAGGGGGGTTCCAGCTCAGGTGTCGTCCTCGTCACTTGACCGTGGTTCAAAATTGTGAGGTCCATCATCAATAGCCCTCGTGTTGCTTCTAGTGCCACGTTAACAAAAACTTATCTAATTAACTCAACTAATCTTCTCCACAGTAGCAGGTGAGAAAAATACTGAATTAAGACGGACTTTGATCAAACTGAAGGCCAAGAATTTAAAACTACTATTCAGTTCAAAAGTAATGGATACATGGTAGTATCTGGGGATATTTAGAAAAAGTTCCACAGTAGAATGCGAATGTGTATCGTTCGGCCCCTCAGCTCATTCTATAGCGATGCGTATTTGGTACGTTCTCCAGTGAATGGTATCGCGAGTGATGCGTATACGGTACGTTCGTTCCGAAAGGGTTAAGATAGTGAACGAACATCCCTGATATTGGATCTACGTTGAGTCTATGGTGAGAATAAAGGTGGATCTCCTTGGAGTTAGTGGTTTGAACCCACAATTTTAATTCGTCTAAAGTCTCGAACTCGATGAGGATGGTAAGAATTACGACCTTTATCTTCCTTAAATGAGTGGTGGATTCGAGACCTGATTCCCTTGGACTCGCTGAAAAGAGGGGGTGATGTCAATTAAATCTGTTCGATGCTCGAAGTCCTCCTAAGGGCGTGGTGGGGAAATTTGGAGGAGGAGGTAAAAACTACCCTCGACACTTAACCGAGATTCTAAATTACAAAGTCTGTTGACAATATTTCTCGTGTTGCTTCTCAGTATCTGAATAATGCGCTCGAATCAAATCAAGCAACAGATAAAGTAGAATAAATTTGAATATTTATAACTAAATAAAATAACTATTATCTTCTTGACTGACTTTCTCTTCATTTATCTGAGTATGCTGTTGATTCGCTAAATAAGCTGAATAATGATTTCAGAATGAAATAACAGAGAAGTGTGGCAATCTTTATTCTGATGTTAGAGAAGTATGATAATTTAATGCATATAAAGTGGATTTAAAACTCACAAATTACAGAATGGGTGTTAAAGAAATTTTGTGAATGATATGCGAGTTTAGACTGTAAAAATCGGAACTCAGTCTTGAAATGCGAAATTGTGTCATCTATAATATGTTTACTTTTCTTGCATGAGATAAGTAGGAACGGAAAACTATACAACAATGCGTATTATAATTTCTTTGAAATAAGTAGTTGTGGAATTGTAGAGTCGTATCTGAGCTGGAAGCTTCAATCGAGAGGCAATAGATTCAAATATTGTGACAAACAAAATATTTACATTAAAGTATTGGGACTACTGTAAGTTTAATCTAGGTCTCTAAGTCCTATAGAAATGTAGTGCGGATATTTGGTATGAGGAGTGCATGGCAAACAAGAGCACGAAGCCCCTGACGCTCATTGAGAATTTTATTTTCATCAAAGTAGTTGTAGTGCGTGTTGAAAGGAGTGCTTCGGTTTCGAATCCCGTCAGCTGCAAATTGAGGCGCATCAACTGGGTTTTTTTTTCTCACGGAAAGAAATGCACCATTGTAGGTTTTTAATGATATAAGAACTGTTCGTGTCTCTCGAATTGTACTAAAGTGAATAGTTTGTGTCAGGCGTAGAAACCTATCAGAATAAAAAAAAATTAAGACATTTGTTTCTACCGGAAAATAACCATGAAATTTGTCTCTTAAGACCATAAAAAGATCACTGTGGATCTCCAGAACAACAATGCCAGAAATTAAAACTCCTTAATAATCTGCCCAACTTTGACGTCTCTTTTGGTCTTATTGATAAAGGCGCAATAAAACACGACGGGTAAACTTTTCTTCGAACCCATTGGTCCAAGATTTAAAACACCGCCATCTCTTCAAGGTCAACTGTCTCTTCCTTCATGGGGTCAAAAAACATTGTAACAACGCCGAACAAGAGTGCAATCTTGTGAGTGAGAAAGAAGACTTGAACATTGTGTGTAGAGAAAGATCGCTCATTGTTCTGCAGTGATGGGGATCCTGAAAAGCTCTGAAGCAAGGGAAGTCAACTGGCTTCCGAATCTCCGAGATATAGCGCTTGTTGGTCATTGAACGCGCAATGCATATTGAAAAGAGGGGTAAAAGAAAAGAATCCTTCCCAATCTATAATATGGATAAGGGGCTAGTATGGCGATGCATGATACAACAATTAAACAATTCTCCACTGTGTCTCCAGAATTTAATCCGATAATCATAGGTTGCTAACAGAAGTCTGATCCGTTTGTAAAGATAATGTTGTCCCATTCGCTATGCACCAATACAGAACCTAATGCATGTGTTTCTTAGGTAATCGCAAAAATGGATGTCTTGAAGATATTTCACTAGCTGCCAACGACGTAAAAAGGTACGTGATGCCACCGACTATTATACAACAGACCATATTTTCTATGAAATGGCTCCTAATGTGGTATAGAGACCCATCAATGCTATTTGTACAATATGCCTATCACATGCAGGGGTGCAATGAGCGAGGGTTTAATCGTTGCCATTTATCAGTCGTTCTCTCCTGCATCCAACGATTATAGAACCACATCCCTGTTGTTTCGTTACGTCTTTCACGACCCCACTTTCTCGAACAATGATCCGCATCACTTATACGCAATTATTATCTAATTGCGTATGTGGATCAATGCGCATTTATTATCTTCTGCCAGGCTTAATGAAATATCGCATGTATAAACATCGCACTAAAAACCATTTCCAACACTTCAAAGTTATTGGAGTGTACGCTCGGCGTATTGATTGCGAAAGGCCTGATGAACTGCGGCCAAGTGATGCTTTCCCGGTTCACACCTGAGCCACTCTCTTTTTCCCCCCAAAGAAGGGGGGAAGAAAAAGGTGTTTTGTTCTCCTTTTATATAACGCTTGTTCATGGTGGTACGAGCACACGTGGTGTGCGTCTGCGATTAAATGGTAATGAAATTAACATGTTCCATCGTGGTGTAAGCGCAATGAAAATTTCTCGCTATTTAAATTTTCTTTCACGTTTTTGCAATTTGCGTGTCCAGAAATGTATTTTAACAGTATCAGAATCTTAAGGTTTGTAAAAGATTAGTTCAAAATGGAATTACAGGAATAGTATTTTTTGCTTTGAAAGTGGGTGAAAGCTTACATATTCATCTTGATCTCAACTCGTTTTAAAAGCATGAAAAACAAAGGAAACTATTTTTAGAAAAAGGTACATTGGTTTCCAAAAGTTAAGGAGAAATCTGTCAAATCGTTACTGTAATTTTTTTACTCATTATAATTGAATGAAATTTGTCAAAATTATTTGTTAAGTAGTGTTTCATAATGCAGATACTAAGAAAAAGCAATATGTTTATTTTATGTCATGAAAATACACAAATTGAAAGCATTCAAATAGTCACAGTATCCAATTTCAATACGAGATCAGTCATAAGGTATTAGTGATTTTGAGTAACTTTAATTCAAAAAATATCCCTACTCGGTACTACATCTCAAGTAGTAATTTCAAATTAAATTTCACACATCTTTTCATCACCAAAAATTTTTTATTTCGACATCGGTTATTGTGTTTTAAGGATAAATTTTTATTTCAGCTATACAAAAAAAATTTCAGCTGACCTACTCCATTACATCGCAACAATGTATTAAATAAATATGTAGCAATAAAAAATAAAAAGGCGATTCTCTAAAACGGTTCTTTAAAATCGGAGTATTAAAATGAAATAAGTGCGTCATTTGAAAATTCAGAAACCTAATAATTTTAGATAACCAGCATGAACAACTAGTATTATAAGTTATACATAATGCATTTTATTGAATTTTCAAGTCATGAATAATACATTATTTTATAAAGAATTCTGTTTAGTGTTAATGGAATGGCTTAGAGAAACATGCATTATGATGATAAACACTACACGCACAATGAATTTAAAGGGATTGAAAGAGAAGGATCAATAAAAAATGAATTTCCATCAGTAAAATGTATTCCCTTTTATAAATGTAATTCTTTTTTTTTTTCTAAATTTTGAGATAAAAGTAATGTAAGCAATAAAGATGAAGAAATGATCAAAACCAATCCCGTTTTAGCAAATGTCACTCTTTATAATCCACAAGCGACAGCATGCGGCTAAAAGCTAAAATTATAAAATTGTCTTTGTATAAGAAAATGTATTTCAAATCTTCTAAAATTATGTTTATATTATCATTTCAAAATTCAAAAAGATTATTAGCATATTATAAGAAAAGTTCTCTTTGAATATACGAGTAATATAGGATTTGGCGAATTTTCCAAAAAGAAAGTATAATTAACGATTACTTAAAAATTATGATAAAAGTAATTTTCCTCATCTAACTTAAAAATGTTGCTATATCATTGGTTTAAAAAATATATAATTATACTGGCCTTTTGATATACCTAATAAATATACAAGGTGAAATAAAATGAACCGCTTCAAGTGAATTTTAGAGTATGCTATATTCGTACGATAAAAATTTACGTCACTTTAATACCTAGGAGAAATATATTTCATATTAAAATTTTGTTGGCAAAATATTTGTGGAACTATTTGTTTGAAATCAGGTGAATTGCATTGTAAGAGGAAGTTTCTCTTTGGAACATATATAGGAGCGGGCAATTTTTCAAAAAACGAGACCAAAAAAACTGGTGATTACTTGAAAAAATAAAGATAAAAGTTATTTTTTCTATCTTATTAGAAATATGCCATTAATCTTTCGATTAAGAATTATAGGATTATGTATACGCAAAATTGGGATGGAAAGTTACATTAGTAAATAAAAGAAAGATAAATTTGCAAAATGAAATAAAAAATTATTTCACTCAATTTATTTTTCAACACTTCTACTTATAAATTAGTTTAAATCTTATAACCAACAAAGATTAATAATGCCTTAAAAAACTATATCGCGAGTGTGAAACATATGCTCTCTTATAAAAGGGTGTGCTACAAAACTTATATATGTAACACGTCTCATTGTAACATTTTCCCATTGCGAATACATGATATTGTCTTTGCAAATTATATTCCCTTCCTTTGCCAACGTCTTTTTCCAACACATACTTCCTCATATCCATAGATAATCTTCCTGAATGATCATATTGCTTGTTTCGCTACATGATCTTTCAGAAAGGTGATTGATCTGGGATGATCAATATTTTCAGAACTTTCAAGTATTTGATCGGTGACTCAAAGTAGAGCTCTGTCGTGAAGAAACATTTAGAATTTTATTTTCGTGCTCTTTATGGAATTACACATAAAAAAACACTTTCAACAGAGCACAGTTTACGAGGTACATTATAAGTCTTTTAATCAATTTATTATTCTTACGTAAAATAGAACAGAACGACAGGTATTATTAATACATTTGCTCCACCCCTTTTCATACCTGACAATACCTCCCATTTGGTGCAGCCCATAGAGCCAATCCTATCCCTTTCCACATAGCCGATAGGACAAGATTTTTGCAACAACGGCTGTTCCTTCCTAGTGCAACAAAACTACTCCAAGTCCAGCTTCTATCCGTCACTCTTCAATATCCATTGTGAAACCAACCAATAAAATCACTCACCAATGGGACTCCAACTTCTCATAATACTTCCAGTAAATGTTTAAAATCCATCTTAAATTAAATGCCATCTACTACAAACCTTGAAACTTAGCACAAACTTTGATAAAATAACTTGAGGTCCCAAGAGCCTGTAGCAACCGCGACTTGCGTGAATGCGATTCACATTCGGTCACGTAAATTTTGCGTGATCCGCAAACAATGTATCTTAAAATTGTTTCGTATATTTAATTAAAAAAGAAATAGTAAAACCGTATAAAATTACACAAATGAGTTTTTTAAAAAAATTCAATCTCTCGTGAAGTTTCTTCTTAATCTTCCCATCTAAGGTGCATAAAAACTATATTTCATTCATTTATGAAAATTGATAGAAACCGAATGTGTAGCCGGCTCATAAACTGAAATTTAGTTGTTAACATTTTGTAACATGGATTTCTTTCAGTAATTCTCAACATTAAAATTAATCACCTATTTCACTTAATAAATATCATTTCTAATGAACTTATTATGTATACCACGCATTAGAAAGTAAAAATAGGAAAAATTATAATTAATAACTCATCTAGTTTTTGCAACATGTGGCATTATAATAAACTGCTAACGACCATACAACAATCAGAAATAATTCGAAATAAAAAACCAACGTTTTCAAAAACAACGTTTTTATATGGTGGCAAAGTTTATTAAAAAAAATTATTAAAATATTAGTTAAAACTGGTCGCAATTATCTAAATATTGCATTGTTAGGCAAATAAGAACGGTTCCCAAAATTTCAGAGCTCTAGCTTGATGGGAATTTGGTTAAATTAACAATAGACAATTTGATGACACACTGACACACATACATACAGAAACACACCAAGTGAAATACATAACAACGTTAAAACTAACTAAAATTAATTAATCCGGTAAATTAAATGGTTGGAATACAGTTTAGTCAAACCACTCTTGGAGACAGGAATTATTTGGCGGTATTTTGCCAAATGTTGCTAAATTGGTCCGCGAAACGGACTTAACATTCAGCCAAAAAAAAAAAAATCGCCAAGTTTGGCAATTATTCAAATTGCGCCAAGTGATTAGGCTAAACTGCATTATTTAAAAAAATATGAGTTAAAACTTGTCGCAAACGTCTAAATATTGCATTGTTAGGCGAGTACGAACGATTCCCAAAATTTCAAAGCTCTAGCTTGATGGGAAGTTGGTTAAATTAACGATCGAAAATTTGATGACACACACACACACACCAAGTGAAATTCAGAAAAATGTTGTAAAAAATTAAGAAATATTTAATGAAGATGAATGAGACATAACATCTTTGTTTTCTTATTAAAAATTTCTTTGAGTTTACCATGAAAAGTAATATAAAAATGTTTCAAAAATGGACATTTTTAAAAACTTATTACATTGATTTTTGCTGTAAATGTGTTTAAGATATTCTGTCTCATATGAAAAGATTAATATAACATGTTTAAGATAAAAACAAAATTATGATCGATACATACATAAAGGTAATATAAGCATTAGTTTTCCGAAAGAAAATTTCCGTTTAATTTTATAAGTGAATAATTATTTAATTAATTATTTTAATTAATGAAAATGATTAATAAAAAAAGAACTTCCTTTTTAAGAAATTTTCAAGTTTCAATTAATAATGAAAGTGTATAAACATTCGTAAGCTTCACAATTTTTTTTTTTATTTTAAAAAGATATTTAAAGAAAGGTTTATCTTAATAAACATGCTATTTTTAAATTAATTTAGCGTTCATACCTTATAATTAGGGTTTTATTACTAATTAGTTTTCTAATTTTAGAATTTGTAAGATTAAAATTTTATTGTTTTCAATAATCCTCTATAAAAAATAACACACTTCATTAAACGCTTTAAACACTTTTCAAAAATGTTAGGAATTTCAAAAGAAATAAAATAGTGCAATTTTGAATAAAACACAAATAAAAGTTAGAATACTTATAAAGTCTCTTAGTTTTTAATTTTAGTACATTTTAACCGAAAGTGAAATTTCTATTAAATTAGCTTCATTTATAAAATAATTAAATTCCTACGAATAGACAGCATATTATGGATCATCAATAAATATTTTCCTAACCAACAAAATTCGAAAGTAAAGAGAAACTTTATCGAAATCTAATGTTAATTACATTAATAAATTATTAAATTTCCTTTCAGATTCTTTTAAATCACATAAATTATAAAAGTACCTTGCTATAAATCCACAATATAGCTAGATAAATAACTTGTTGAGGCTGGCTACTAAAAGCGTAAAGAACTAACAAACACTTCTATACTCCTTTACTTTATTCAACATTTTAGAACAACTACAACTCAAATAAATATAATATTCCAAAGAAAATATCTTATTGCTGCCATTCTACGAAGAAATGTTTTTAAAAACATAGTATAATATTATTCATTTTGAACAAATATCGTCTGCTTCTTATTTAAACAGTTAAAATTATGAAAATCATTTTAAAATAAATATCGTCTTCACTTACTCAAATAGTAAAAAGTATGAAAGTCATTCTTTTTTAAAAATAAATATCATCTGCACTTTACTCAAATAATAAAACGCATGAAAATTTTTTCTATTTTTTTTTTTTTTGAAAAATAAATATCGTCTGCAACATATACACATCATACATAAATAATTAAACAATATATAGTATATTATGAATTATTCACATGGAAATTTAATAATATTTTAATATTTATATTTTTTTTCCAAAAGTCATTTTTTTTTTATTTTGAAAGATAAATTCAAATAAAAGAACTAAGTATTTATTTGGAATCAGAAACCTCATTATAATGCAAAATAATTTAAGAGAGATTTCAGCAATGAAGATTAATCAAAGGATTATAAGTGATACATTCTTAACGGATGGTGTTTTAATGGTAAAATTACTGCATATAAATATTCATAATGAATTAAAAAATAATATTTGAAATTGAATCAAGCAATTATTACTGAATCACTTTCTTATTTATATTCAGAATAAACGAAAATTAGTAATGAAAATTAACTCTTCAATTACTAAAATCTCAATATTCAAAAATGCTTCATTTTCAGTAACTGGTATTCAAACCTGTAATTCATACAGTTATTATTTTCTTATATTAGTGCTAACATATAATTTTAGTAGTATCATAAATATTATAATCATTAAACCTGAAAAAAAATACTGTGATAATAATTTTTCCAATATTTCTACCATTGCTGTAGTATCGGGATTATTATAACATTGTAGCGATACTCTTTCTTAGACATTGGCGCAAGAACAAGAATTGGCTTATATACATTCACTGAACCTGGAGACAGTTCATTCAATTATTGGTGTCTTTCACTGCACATTGCTGAACAAACTGTGTGATATGTGTGGCTTGAACTGAAGCGAAATGCATCATCTTCTCCGTGTATATACCTGCTGCAAATTCGAGATAGATTTTCATCTTTCTTTTGTCCTATTTTGCATCTTATTGTCTTCAGTTATAGTTAATTTATATTAATCTTTAATTCCAGTTTTTCTTAGTGTTCCAGTTAAAGTTCTTAATATATATTTCTGTTCTCGGATGATAAAGTTCGTTCTTGAGTTGAGATTTAATTCCGTAGTTTTTATTTAACTTTCATTCTAAGTGAGAATATTATTATTTCTAAAGAATTATTAATATGTTGTTATTGTATATGATACTATTTTGTCATTGATGTTGCTGAGTTCTTTGATAGCTATTGTTTTATTAATTATTATCATTCTTGCATTGCTATTGCTTAACAATTATTTTCCCTCTCATATTGCTTTTACATTTATTCATTATCTTTGTTCGTATCTGTACATGTTTTAAGTTGAAATAATTTTTCTTTATAATAAATTTTAAATAATTCGACTTTCTTTCTGATGCTACTTATCTTTTAAAATGATATCTGTTTTTGCGGTAAATAGAAATGTATGCTCCTAAGTAATGGTTTTTACATAAATGATTCTTATTCCTTTCTATAAGTTACTTAATGGAAAAATCTAGGGATATCGTAATGTTCTGATTATTACTATGAAATAACCGATATATCTGAATAAAATTTATTCTGCACATTGAAGTATGTGCAAAATATGTATGGAGAAGATAGAGGCTAGCAGTGAGATTACGTTTCTTCAGTTGAAACGCGACAGGCAAATCTACGATGAAATGGCTGCGATTTATGGAAATGATAGCTTGTCGCGTATGTTGTGAGGTGAAAAATGAATTTTCAAACTGGTCGCATGTCTCTCGCAGACGATCCAAAATCCTCACAGATTCTGTCGCCACAGTTAAGAAAATAATGGATTTTACATTTGAAATCGAAAAGTAAGAGTATGATCCTGATTGAGACTCATCTTACTTACGTCAGTGTGCGGAATACTATTCAAGAAGTGTACACTTACATTTCAAAGGTATCAGCATGCTACATTCAATGATTACTGGCTATGAACTATGGACGAGTTTTGGATCTATAAATATGATCCAAAGATCAAACGGATAAGCAAGAAGTGGAAGCACAGCCCCTTATTCTACCCTTCCTAGAAGGTTAAAGTGCAAGGAAAGTCATGTTGTCTGTTTTTCGTGACTGTCATGGAGTCATCTTCATAGTCAATCTTCTTTCCTGAACCTGGAGATAGTTTAAACAATCACTGGTGCCTGTTACCGCACGGGGCGGAACAAATTGTATGTTGCTCTGATCCAGAAAGGACGCAGTATGATCACCAAAGACGTCCATATCATTGCCAATAATACCTCATCACCATGACGTGCAGTTGACAATAGAAAACGATGTGGTTTTTGAAATTTCACCACATCCTCTCTATTCTCCCAAACTTACCCCCAAGTGATTTTTTTTCTTCTTTTCAGAACTCAAAATCCTTTGCTGGTTCAGAGAATTCATAAAACAGATGTCATTCAAGAGGTGGGATTGTGGGCTTCGGCTAAAATCTGCTTGAGTTTTACAATTACGGCTTTCAGAAGATCAAAAAGCAGAGAAATAACTATAATACTGAATGGTGGTAATGTAGAGAAATCTTAAGAACATCAAACGAAAAATTAAGTTATATCTGGATTGCTCTTAATATTAATTAAAATTTTATGCTACTCATTCTTATTTTTGTTCTTGATTGAAAGAAATTATGTATGCCTGGAAGTCCAACACCTGTTGCTCTAAAAACAATAATAATAATGTTCTTTTATAATTATTATTATACTTCAAATTAAAATCCTGTATTTCTTGAATTAAAATATGATTTTTAAATTAATTTCATTCCTTCATACTGCCTTCTAAGAATTTTGGAATATTTAATAAAAAGATATTCCCTTTTGAAAGCAAATTGAATTTCCTCTTGGCATTTAAAATTTTGAGTCTAAAGTAAGAAACATGTTTAAACAGAGGGAATAAAGAGAACATTCAAACAGTATCGTATCAAAATTCTAAAGAGTTCTTTGAAGGGGAAAAATATACAGAGGCCCGTAATAAAGTAACTATGTGAATTAAGCGTCATTGTTTTCTCGAATCGGCTTTCGAAACATTTTACGGAAATGAATTCGAGAAGGAACTCTTTCCAAAGAAGTTCTTTTCATTGAATTCAAATACACTATCTTCATGTTACAAAGTGTATCCAGCTCAGAGTCCCATAAATAAAAAGCTTTTAGTTCTTGTTACTTCACTTAGTTTTCATTCCTTTTACAATTCTTTGTGCATGTATCTTGTTATCCTGTGTAGTATTCCGAATAGGATGCACATACCCAAATTGTAGACAAGTGAGTGATCGTGATCTTTGATCTTTTCAGCATTTTGGCTGGTTGGAGAATAGCATGCTTGAAATCATAGGTTTTAGTATAATAAACGTATATAAGTAATTCTGCTTTTTTCCGATTACGTGAATTTTCTCAGAATGTTAAGAAACTATCGAAATAATTACAACAAAGAACGAAATTTTTACTCAAATGCTAAATGATTTTACAAACCTTAATATCTTTCAAATGTATTGCAAAAGGCATTTTTTTATTTAATAATACAACTCAAATAATTAAAAACTTAATTTAAAATTATTTCTCTTTTCGAGATATTTTGTTCACATTTAATTATTTGCTTTTATGGTATGCAAAATAGGAGTATTTAATTAATTATACAATTATTAACATATTTTAATGTAATTTTTATAAGGATCTGTGGCGACTGCCTACGTCATCTTGTGACGTCATTTTTGTCTGCGGAACTGCAAGCCGATTTAAAGAAAAGGAGGAAGCGATCTTTGGTAGACACACTTGCTTCGCAGATTGCAGACCTGTGAAGGTCGAGTTTTCATAGTTAAAATGTTAAAAGTTGTTCTCGTTAAGTTTTGAATAAATTGTTAGTTCTTCTTGTTTTTAAGTCTTTCGTAGTTGTTTATTTATTTGTATAGCCTACACCTTCTGATTGGATGTCATGGGAAAGGAAGGTAGCAACGCCTCGTCCCTATAAGCTGGTGACCCGGACGTGATGTAAGTGGAGATGATGTAAGTAAGGACGTGTTGAGTAAGGCTTTTTAATCAGTGGCGCTGATGTAGAAGGAAGTCG
>BMAW01039340.1:0-24463 GCA_019974015.1 Nephila pilipes | reverse complement strand
AAAAAAAAAAAAAAAAAGATACAGTTTCAACTGAATGAATTTAATAGCAAACCACTGCAGTTTCATCACAAAGTCTGAACAATCAACATGCAAAGGGATCCAAAATGTACAACATTTCTAGCTGAATATTAATTTTTACAAACATTACACTGTACATCAGCATTATGCAAAAACATTTTTTTTTTAAAAAAAAATTAATATTTCTTACAAACTTAAGAGTTACAAAATAAAATAAAGGATACCATTCTGGCTATATTTGTTAAAGTCCATGGCAGTGGCTTTTGAGATGATTTTCTTTGAAAGTAACATTCTAAAGGACCAAATAACCACAAAAATAAACAAGGGGTCCAAACAAGTGCAGTTTTTTCAAAACAAGGTGTAAAGTCAGGATTAGTTGAATTCCATAAACGCTGTTCATCCTGTTTGAAAGAAAGATTGCATTAAAAGAAATATATAAGAATGCATCCATTGAAATACAAAAAAATTGCAACTGAATCGTTCTTCTGACAAAAAAGAATTCGAAGTTCATCATTCATTTATACATTTTGCACATCAAAATAAAAATTCCTTCAAAAGAAAATAGGGTACTTGTCTATTATAGCGGCGCCCGATGATTAATCGCCAAGCGACTAAGAAATATCGCCAAGTAGGTTGTATAAGAAGATAGGCTTCACGAGTTTGGCGACGACTTGGCGTAATCGTAATTTGACGAGCGCCGATATAACAGACAAGTACTGAAAATAGAATTATATATTATTTTTACATTTATTAGAGTATTGTACTTAATTACTTTACAAAATAATTAATTTAGAAATATTTATAATGATCTGTCAAATAATAACAAATAATTTAAACAATGCTTGTTGAAACAATGAAAATCAACATATTAGTTATCGAATATCATTTTGAGAATCATGATGAAATATGTTCGGTCTGCTGCAAATAAATAGTCATTTTATTATTACTATTGCAACTTCATTTTGAACTTATATAAGTTTCAAACTTTTGTTTCAAAAGAAACAAAATTAATAATAAAACAATCATTAGTCTTCTTGAATATGTATAAAAAAGAATCATAAAATTATAAAAATTAGCATATGAAAAATCCATTCTTCTAAGGTATTTTTTTTTTTAATTCAACACAACTTTCTACAAAATAAGAGTGGGGGAAACGTTCATTTTAAATTTCAAAGTTCATTTTAACTTTCGTTTCTTCCTTTCAGTAGTTTCATAAAAATCTAATTTTATAAAATAATTTACGCTCTAAAGTATCAATATGATACTATTGATTTATAATATGCAATACTGACATGTTCTCTTATTACACTTACATTCAAAATACAATTCAGGGTAAATCAAATTAATCGAGCAAGAGCGGAGCAAAAAGTGCTTTGTAAACAATTACGATTACGATTCTTTGCAACAAACAATACCAAAGCCTATTTAAGACGATATTTCTAAAATATAATTTATCAAAAGTAAAGCTAATTGTAATTAGATGCAATAATAAAGGACTTGCAGCCAGTGGGTGGTAAATCCACGCCTCGTTATTCAAATACACGACAATGCGGCATATGAAAATTGAAAAATAAAGTATGTTTTAGTTCTTTCGTTGTCGTGATATTAATAAAGAGATGTCGTTCTGATCATTTGACCGTCACTTAAAATTACGTCGCCTTATTAAACATCCACAAGCCTAATGATAGACATTGGCAAGGTAGATTAATCTATAAACTAATTAAACTTGACGCCCCTTCCCCCCCCCCCCATCAGACTTCAAGATGATGTTTCAAAAGGCCGGTATACCACAAGCCAGAGTATTGAGCCCCTTTGTGTAAAATATTTGCACTCACGATTTCCCTCAAAGTCAATACACCAGTATCTGCTTATTCACAAATAGCATGGCTATTCTCACTATTTCAAATAATCAAAAGCATTTTTCTGAAAACAACAAAGATGCCTAAAAAAATCTGAAAAATTAGTTCACACTGTAACAAATAATATTTCAGATACAATAGCAACAGTAGTACAGGCAGGAAAATTTCAATTTAAGGAGTTGAAGATTTTTAAAAGTTCACTACAATCGTTAACTGAGCAAATAACATTCAAATGTGCGAGTATTCATATTTCTAGCTACATCACATGCAATCATATCAACGAAGAGTAATGCGGTTGCACACACTTGTATAGGCATCCCCTTTCGAAATAGGCAACTCGAGCTTTCCAAATCGGTACATAACTAGGATATTCGAAATCAAATATTGAGGAATTATTTTGAACTTTTGCAACCAACTAATACAGAATCGTATGTTACATTTGGCCAAACTTACTCGCACATTTTCTTTTCATTTCACACACTCCAAAATCCTCTTATTCAAGGACAATTACAATTAGCAAACTGAACCCATGACCCTCATCAGACTTGCATCCACCAAAAATCCCTATATCCCCCTCTCAGTCACATACCCGCTGTAATTCAGTGTAATTCTAATTACAAACTATTCTAAAATATACGCAATGACAGATTCTTTTTATCTGTTTGTTGAAAGCACACACAAAGTTTTCTTACTCAAATTTAATTTTCAGACTTCATATCAGATTTAGTTTTGTTTTTATTAACGTCGTACTACAAGCAACACGAGGGCTATTGGTGACGGACCTCGTAATTTTGAGCCTTGGTCAAGTGACGAGGACGACACCTGAGCTGGCACCCCTCTACTTCATATCAGAAGGACAAGACTTCTTAAGATGCACACATAAAATTATTCGAAGACCAGTACAATATTGAAAAACTATTTACAAATATTATTTATGCTTCGGGAGTTTAATACGTTTCTTTTGAGCGTTATACATGTGTAGTAAGTATTTAAACTTAGTTCGTATAATCACAAATTCGCTCCTCAAAACCGATCTGGAATTAACATTTATTTATTGGAAAAAAGAAAATTTTTACATGCATTAAATCAAAAGCTTTGAACTTTTTCCCGCCTTCTTTTTTACAAACTACAGTTATAAAAGCAGCAAATTTAGTAAATGATTACCTTCAAACAAAAAATAATTAGTAACAATTTTATGAAAAAGGGTAAAATAAATATACCAAACAATAATTTGAAAACTCAATTATTAATTGGAATTTAAAGCATTATATGACAAAAAAAAAAAAAAAAAAAAATTGCGCGTGACGCAATCAAAAGGAAAAAATAAACATGTTTTACTTTTCTTTAAAAAAAAAAAATCTGTTTTCATTTATTCATGTGATATAACTTCCAACATCTCAAGATTTAATAATATATAATATGGTTTAATTTATTTAGGTTTTCAGAAGGAAAATTTATGGTTGTACTTTTATTTAGCAATTTTACTGTTTCTTAATTTCCTCCTTTCAATTTTAAATTTCTGTAGCCATAAAGTACGCAAGCAATATCGGAAACAGGATACGTGCTGGAAAACAAATATATAGTGCAGTTCATTTGTCAAACGTGCTAATGCACGTGATTATAATGTACTAAAAACTATTTTCAATTTTGACCATCTATCATTCTAAGTAAAGGCTGTTTATGCCGGTTTTTATAAGACTATTTGATTGTAAATGCAACAAAGCCTATAGACTGTATCGAGCGTAATTTGAATCGGGCAGATATAGAGCACTGGAAAACTGCTGGATTCAGTAAAAGTATATTTTTATAAAATAATTTTTAATTCATGCAATGTTTATTCCTCTTCTCATTACGAACAGCATAGCTACTTAATAAGCTTACATGTACGTTATTGTAATTTTTCTCAACACGCAACTAAATTTCATTTTTGAAAATAAAGTAAATCATTACAGTAAATCACATCAAAGTAATATTCCTTCATTTTAGATGGCAAATTAACAATATTTTCTGTTTATATAACATAAAAGCAGAGATATGTAAATAAAACTTCCTTTTTTTTTATTTTTTTTTTTTTTTTATTTATAAACTTTAGAACTTGACAATCAACATATCTATAAAATCTAGTTTAGAGATTACTAAATAGGATTTAAGAATCGATATTTCACGACTACTAATCAGATCTGGGTAAGAAGTCCGAATTTTAAAAAGAATTACTAAAGCTTATTTTACAAGAAATTTTAGCCACTGTTTCGAAACAAGAAAAAAAAAAAAAAAAAAACTAAAAGCGAAGTGAAAAAAATATCTCGAAAATTTTGGGAGAACTAATTTAAGTTTATGGAAGTTATGAGTTGGAATTTTATAAACTGTTTGCCATATTCTCTATAACCAATTTTCATTTCGTTTAAAAACTGAAAAGGTACGAAATATTGATTTTGATTTCGAAAGAAAACAAAACATTAAATTCAGTTCAAAACTTTTGAATCAGGAAAAAAATTCAGCAACATTCTTAAATAAAAACAACACATATTTTGCATCTAAATCATAAAAGTTACAATAATTTCTTTAAGCTTGTCCTCATTGGAATTTTAAAAATTAACGCTCATAGATGGCGCTGACTGTTGCAAGGTTAGCGATTTTTTTTTATGAGTGATTTCCAAATAGGCAATAAAAATATCTCAGTGGTAATCCTGCAAAAAAGGATAGCAAAGGGGAAATATGACAATTGTAAAAAAATTAGAAAGTTGCAAAATTAGAAATGGAAACGAACTTCAGGTTCATTGCTTTGGTGGAACTTCTAAATTTTTAAGGGAGTGTCTTAGGAAGAGAAGAGATTTAACCATTTCTATAAATGCTAAGGAAATCTGAAGTTCCTCTTCTCCGTGGGAGAAAAAAATTGAAATAGAAAATAAGATTATTTTTAAGTGCTGAAGATTACAGATGTAAATTTTCTTAATTTTTATGAGGAAAATATCACTGATAACAGTATAAAAGTTATAATAATATAAATAAACAAGAAAAATTACAATGAATTCAAAAGTAAAATAAGAACTTTTTTTTAAAAAAAAGCAAGGAATGTTACCATACATCTATCAACAGAAATGCTGCCATAAGTTGTATACGAAGTTGCCCAAATTTCCAATTTAATGATTATTATTTGTTATGTGTTATTCAATATAATACAGATGTTCAAAATAATGATTATTATTTAACAATTTACATAAGTGTATTTAATTAGAATCAATTTTATAGTAATAATTTATCAGCAAATTATTAATTTATCATGTTCAAATTAAGCTAACTGAACACTTGAATTTTATTCTTATTGAATGAGGATATATTACAACTGTTTATTCTATTAATCGAAATTATTGCATTAAGTACCCGCAGTGGTAACCATGTGGTCATTGTCATGAATTTGGGGTTGGTGTTGTTTCCGTAGAGTCATGAATTCGAGTTCTTATGTCACGTAAGACCTGTCATGTAGCAGTTACGACGCACGCTAATTCTGCAGAAGCTCCAAATCCTCCAACTGGCCTACGAGAAGCGGGAGTTTGGAGAAGGAAGTCCCAAATGTGGTCCTCGTCACTTGACCAAGGTTCAAAATTACGAGATCCGCCGCTAACAATCATCGCGTTATTTCAAAGTGCGACATTAATAAATACTAATTAAAAAAAAATTTAAATTTTGTGAATGATTCCTCATTATGGGATCCCATTAAACCAAATAAATTCCTCGTTGTTCCAAAAATTCTATGAATAAATAAAATGTAAGTAATTTGAAAGAATTGTGGGTCTTTTAGAGTAAATTTTAATTGTAAACCTCTCCTTCCTACTCACAAAAAAAAAATTGCTCAATATAAATTTTTAAAATTCATAACAATTAGTTTTGGAAAATATATCATTGAAATGTACTTCGAGAAATAAGTTTTAAGATAAAAAAAAAAAAAAAGTAGCACTGTTATCTTGTTTGTTCAGGTTTGAAACTTTTATCTCGTTCTATCTTTATACTTTATGTTTCTTTCTTACTTACTTTCTTTCTTTTTTTTTTTTTTTTAATATAAAAATATTTCTACCCAAATGTTACGAACAACCCTTTTTAAGTTAGGCCATAGTCCTAGAGAAATCTCTTACAGATATATATAGATTTCTAAAACATGTTTCATTAACACCTAATTCGAAAGAAAAATAATAAGCAAATATTATTGATATAAATAAGAAATTGAGAATTTTTTTCTTCATTTAATTAGGTACCAAGATTATAGGAGAGTTAAAAAAAAAAAACATAAAAAAGCAAAAATGTATGTAATTTATGCTTTTACTGTTCAAGCGATTAAACCTGTAAAAAAAGCAGGGTTTTCCTCACCTACGACAATTTTTTCAACATATTAGCGTTACGACAACCATAAAGATTTAGACCAAATCAATTGAGTATAGCTAATCTTCTTTGAATGTTGAATATATACTGAGTGAGTGAGTGAGTGAATGTAAAGTTTATTGGCGCAAGAGCCAGATATGGCTATGCCGCGCCAAACAAGATTAAACTGTGGTCTAGACGTGAAGGTGAAAAAAGGTAAAAGTGATTGACAAGAAGGGTCGAAAATAGAGAAAGATCGCTAGGGTATCCCTGGAGTGCTTCACCAGTGTTTACCAAAGACAGTAAACCCCATGGGAAAGAAAGATCACTAGGGTACCTCGGGTTCGTGAAGCCCATACTTACCTGAAGAAGGCAAGTCCCTGAGGTCCCCTGATATAATCCCCAGGGGCAGGGTGCCCGGCTATACCTCCAGACGCTGGGTACCCATTTTAGTCGCCTTTTACGACATGCATGAGTTACAGTGAGACTATTCTGTCATCCCCGGTCACCACACGGGTCTGAATATATACTGAATAGATACTCTAGTTCTTTTTTTTTTTTTTTTTTTTCCTAGACGTTTTTCAATTGTTTACATAGAAGGCCTTTTAAAAATGTTCCCAATAAGAATAGATTTCGTACACATCCGGGTTTTCACCGGGCTTCAAAAACTCAACGCTTGCGACGGAAAGAAGAAAAAAGAAATGGTAAAATGGGGAAAATCGTTTGTCTAATAAATACCAAATTACATTTCCAAATTTAGAGTATTATACTATTTGAGAGACATGAACCAAATGTATTACAATTCTTAATTACAAGAAAGAATAGTTTAAATTTTAAAATATCAAATGAAAAATGTGTATATTAGCCGTTGAACTATAGATTTTAATATTAGATACAAGGGCAATTATTCATTACATAGCGAATAATGGCATGAATTTTATTCAATGTGTTTAAAAAAGACACTAACATTACGTATACAACAGAACGAGAAATTTTGGAAAACACTAATTCCAAAGCTTGGCAAAATTTTATTTTAAACGCATTTTACCGGAAATTATTGACGGAAAAGAGCCACGAAAATTGCCTTTGAGAAAGCAATCTCAAGAAGAAGAAGCAATTAAAAACAAAAAGTTACTGATATCATATTTTAGGAAATAAAGTCTATATTTCCTCGGAACAAGATTTCATAAAAACTGTACGTGATACTTAAGGTATATAAAAGAGGTTGCAATTTTCTATGAGAAAATAATATTCATTCTGAGTTTGAGAAAAACTTTGTGAGAGTTGACCGCTTATTGTTATCTAACAGCATAATTGTTCGATTTATTATTGGAAGTAATGTATAAAACTGCGTGTAATTTATAACTTGAATTTCATTATTCCCATGTATTCTTAGAATATGTTAAGTCTGTACATTATTATTATCGCCAATTGCGTAATGGATAATTTGTACTCGGGAGGAATGAAATAAACCATTTTGTACAACATGTTATCGAATTAAAAAAATAAATTAAAAGTAAGCAAGAATGGTACTGTACTAAAATGAAGTGAAATGGATATTCTTTGAACTGTTATTCTGAGCCTAATATATACGAAATGTATTGCCCCCAGAATATAGCACTTATTATGTTAAAAAGTTATTCAAAGACTTGGCAGGAAAATTTGAATTGTTTGATTTTAATTATTATTAATAATAAAAAAAAACGGAATAACATCACATAAACTGCTAAGTTGCTACAAAAATTATTATAAAATAAATTGCGGGACAATTATCAATTAATATAACTTAAATTTTATACGAAATGTTTTTTTCCCGCATCAGTTACAAGACGATAAGTTATATGAAGTCCCCCCCCCCGTTACTGAATTAATCATTTTTAGTTTATATTTTTTGTTACAGTAATCATTTGCATAAAAACTGTAAAAATGGATCTATGTTTAGAATTATGAATATAGACTGCGTGCAAAGTATAAACAAAAGCAAAAATCTAACAAGTGTTGTAGTAGTCAGAAAAACATGTAGAGCTCAGAAATATTTCACTTTTCTGTAATTATCAGCTTACAGCATCACGGACAGGTTTAGAGGTGGTAATTTTTTTTAACGAATGCAGAAAGAATTTCCGAAAGAATCAGTTCCGTTTCCTTTACGAAAAATGTATAAAAATTTTGAAGACTAGAATGCTTAAATATTAACTGGTCTATACAATATTTTGTTAATATGTTTGTTTAGTAAAAATTTTTAAGTTTTTAATGCGTACTTAAAATTACACATTTATTACAAATATAACACTTATTACAAATGTAATGTATATTTGCAATAAATGCTTATTTAAAAGACGTTGATTTCGCAAGGAGGATTTTTTTTTGTTGCTCCCAATAGTAATTTATTTTGTTTTTCATTCCTTTGAGACAAAAAGAAAATTAGTGTTGATTGAAACAATATTTTCATGGTTTGTTTGTGTTTCATATGAAAACAACGAACAATATTAAGCTTAAAGAAAAATTTTACCTAATGATTTCTAAAGAATAAATCAATGCGTTACAACTTTAATTGAAATATGAATACAATTTGTTGAAAAATAAGTTCTAGCTCCAAACTTTCAGTTAGTTAAGTTTAAGAAACAATATATTTTACTAACAATTACTCCAATGGTTTCAATGCTTAAACTCTGAGGTGTGTTATTTCCCATCGCAAAATAATAATAAAGTAAATTTAAATAAAATAGATCTTTAGTTAGAGTACAAAATTTAATTCAGTGCATTATAATTATTTGATTCAAATTTCATAATTTATGCTTCACGAAATAGCCATCCGCAATTTTTTTAAAGAATAATCTAAGAAAATTTAATTAATGAATTTCGGAGAAGTTCAATAATAATTTAACTCTAAGATTCTGTCTTATATTCTTTCATTACACAGAATTAAATTTATTTTTATAAATATCTTTTCAATAATACAACCTCCTTAAAAAGTAAACAGAATATATATATATGTATGTATATAAATTTCATAAACATACACAAAACATTCCCGTATTGGAGAGTTCATTAGTGGTTATTAGGCCTCAGTGAATCATAAATTTTTTTCCATTGTACCAATTTACAAGTTGCTATAGTTTCATTTGGCAATTTCATGGGGGAAAAAACTGTAAATAAAAGAAAACTTACAGTTTCATCACCAAAAATAAGCATTCGTGGCCAGAAGTACATTTGGGGAGGGGGGGGATCCCACTGTCCTCAGTCGCAGACAGCTTGAAATAAGTTCAATAATTAATAAAAATTAATTTGAAATTAAAACTAAATTGATTAATATAGACACATAACTGTATACTGGCTATCCTACAGAAAGAAGCATGTATTTCTAAACTACTCAATTTTGCTTGAATCAGTTTAGTTTTTTTTTTTTTTTTAGTTAAGTTTTTTATTTACGTCGCACTAGAAGCAACACGAGGGCTATTGGTGACGGACCTCGTAATTTTGAACCTCGGTCAAGTGACGAGGACGACACCTAAGCTGACAACCCCTCTCTTAACTTCCATTCTCCGCCAACGGGAGGACTTTGGTCCCCGACAGATTTAACGTGCATCAGCCCCGATTACACGGCGGGTCTTTGGTAGCCAAGGATCGAACCCACGACTGAACGAAAACCGCCGGTCACGAATCCGAAACCGTGACCATTAGGCTACCGCAGCCATTCTGTTTGAATTAATGAATTTTTCCCTGCAAAAAATGTGTCCGAATGTTTCGCTCCTATATTTTAACATAGATAATTAAATATCAGTTTTGTGTACAGGTAAAAAGCTGCGTATTTTTTAAAAATTTCAAAATTCTCTTAAAGCTGTTTAATAAAGGATTATATGCGTTATATTCATAACAACTTATATTAATATTGGAGCGTTTCTTCTACCTGAAAACGGGATTGAAGTTTGGACCCTATTTTTTAACATTAACCGAAGACAGCCATAAAAATATGTATTTGAAAAGCAGAGGAATACATATTTTAACTTTTAAAGAGCTGATTTTTGGAGTCAATTGTAATTTAAAATATATTATAAATATTTAAATTCAAATCTGATACCAAAGTATACATTATATCATTTTTATATTAAATCTTCTTCACACAGAATTTTTTTATATATATTAGACTCCCACATCTGGCAAAGCACTCACGATTTAAATTCCAGCATCACTAATAAAAGGCGGCAGATAAAAAAAGGGCGGAGGAGCTAGACATTTGCTTCTCGCTAATGATTCACTTTTTAAGAGGATACATTTTCTTAAATATCTTTTGTCTCTTCTAGTAAGTGTCACGTTTCTTTTTTCGGAACAACGTCATTACAAAGTAGAATAAACTTATTAAGTTTCAGTCATCCTTAAAGATGACAAGTTTAATTAAATTAAATTGCATTAAAATGTTCTTTTTTTCCTCCGTCCGTACTGCTTCGCCCAAACGTTTAAGAAAAAATGTTAATCTATGTTAACTTAGTTTTTCTCATAGTTATTAACCGAGATACATATTACCTCGGTTTTAATGGGTATAACGAGTTAATTTTAAATAAGTATAAGTAAAGTATGTCGAGTTATTTTACATCAATTTAATTTCTTGTTTGCAACTATAATTATTTTCCCCATTTTTAGCTCATCAATTTTGCATTTTAAAATCATTACACTACTGCATATTTTCATTAACTCGTTACCTCATTTAAAACTATATTTTATTCTTTATTTTGATAAAAGATAGCGGTGACCTGGTTAGGAGTTTTGAGATAAAATATATTTCCCTGAAATCCTTCATTTTTCCCATTGATATCCTACGCATATCCAAAAAGTGTGAAATAGATTTCTTATAAATTTTTTACAGGTACCAATCTTGGAAATTTTTAGCGATTTTTTGCAATGGAAAGTTCTAAAGATACACTTACAGAAAATTATTATTAATAATATTGATTAGTGAAAATGAAGTATATTTCAAGTTTCTGCGAAAAGGAAAGAGTTAGTGATTGTAGTTTGAAGCCGCAAGAGCCAGATGTGGATATGTTGCGCCAAATAAGGTAAAGCTGTGATCTAGATGATGCGAAAAAATTGAAAAAAATGTTTAAGATTTGTTGATAAGGAGGGTCGAAAATAGAAAAGGATCGCTGGGTATCACCGGAGAGAGCCCCCCGTGTTTACCCTAGACAGTAAACCCCATAAGAAAGAAAACGATCACTAGGGTGCCCAGTGTTCGTGTATTTGTACCTACCTAAATGGAAAGAAAACTCGCACATAAATTATTCTTTTCATTTATTTAATAACGAATTATCTTAATTTCTACGATAACACGAATCCGAAAATTATCGAAAATAAGAATAAATTAAACAAATTTTTAGGCAATTTGAATTAAACGCTATTTCGATCAGGTGATTATTCTCAAAAATTACGATATTTTATACAATTTCCCCATTTACCGCCCCCCCCCCCCATCTTGGCATACTAATGGCGAAAGAGCGCCAAATAGTTTATGTCAACAACAACCGTTTAATGAATGAGCAAAAGTTAGCTTTCAATTGTATTAACTTAGAAGCATAAAATATGTTAGTTTCTTTTATTCCTTTAATAATTTTCGCATTTCATAACAAATATTTGTATTACGTCACATAGGAGGATCATTCTAACATTTATCTTTCCGCCCATCTTGAAATCATTTTAAATCTTCATCTTAAACAGCTTGCCATTGATGACAGATCAAGCATCATACGCAGAACGTGCGTATTTGTTCTCCAATACGGCGCCATCTAAGAAAGGAAATCCCCATTCAAGGGGGATTCCCCTCAACTCCCTGTTATAACGAATTGCTAATTGTATTCTCATTTTTTCTTGAAAAAATAAATGTTTCCGCCGTCTTACCGGTATTCTATAATGTGCCAAGGTACAAATAGGTTGAGGACCCCTGATCTATACAGATACGTTGAAATTTATCAGTGTGATTTTTCTTTGGTGTCACCATTAAAACTATTGAATCTCGGTAATCCGACAAAATCTCTAACCCGACACGACCTTTGACCCGAACGTGCCGCATTTAAGAGCTCAACTGCCATGTGTGAAGAGAAAATCCCACTCGGAAATTCAAGTGGGAGCATCAAAGATTAAATTTGATATCATTGAACTTAAAACGAAGTGAAGTGAGAGAAAATAATGGTTTATGGCGCAAGAGCCAAATCTGGTTTTGTTGATACAAGCGATGTGTAGCTGTGATATACACGTTTGAAAAAGTGGGAAAAAATTAAAAATTGGTTATCAAGAAGGGTCGAAAATAGGGGAGGATCGCTAGGACACTCGTGGGGGGGGGCGCGCTCGTGTTTTCCAAAGATAATAAACCCAATGAGAAAGAAAGAAAACGGTCTCTAGGGTTCCACGGGGTAATAATTTAAGTACTTGCTTATAGAAGGTAAGTCCTTGAGAGAAGGTAAAACTAAATGTGAAATTGCACAGAAGGGGAAGAAATGTTTCAACCTTGTTCTGAATTTTCAAAATTTCTTACTTTCAAGTGTAAGTTATTTAAACTCACTAGTTAAAATTTCACGGATTCATTTCAGTAAAAGAGAATGAATCATGTACGTGACATTCAATATCTAAGTCGGAATTTCTTCGGCCTGCACTCAACTCACATGAAAAAAAAAAGTCTTACTGAGAGAAAGAAATGAAGTTAAATCTTGGAAGTGAACCACAAAAACAAAAACAAAAAAAGTCGCAAATTCCACTCCCTTCTTCCAAGATACTTTCCCCTCTTTATTCATTTTTTTTCCTCTTGAGAGCAGAGACTAGTGAGGAAGAAGAAGAAGAAAAGCAAAACGCTACGAAGATCTGAACAGGTTTTGTAATTATATTATCTCGAGAAATGTTTCTTTTTTTCCCCCATCCTGTCTCTCATCATCTTTCTTCCAACTGATCAAACATTTCATCACCAAGTGCAACATCATCAAAAACGAAAGAAGAGAAGCTGTATGAATATGTAACAATTCCTTTTTTAATTACATACATTTTAAGAAGATTATGCGTTCGAGAAGGTTCCAACTCCGATTCCCGTAGACAGAAATACTTTATTATGTCATTTCCATCTGTTTAACATCTGCTTCGTTCCCATGCGCATATCGGATTCACTTGACTTCGAAAACTAAATCTTAACTTCTGAAAACTAGTTTGCGAATACCGTAAGTTTTAAGTTTATCTTCGGTTAAATTTAGCATTCAATGTCCATTATGTAAGTCTAGTTTTTCTTTATTACTTTTAAGATGGATAGATTCTGACGAAAATGCCATGTCCTACTAGACTGATCATCCGATTATCTTCAGGAAAACTTTTTTCACGTGTTTGTCCTTCTCGATAACATCTGAGGCTGTATGATTTTCTACCATTACGCAACAACTAATGCTTGTAATAAAGATTGTATTCTTTTATTTCGTTTTCAAGAAGAGTGTAATTTTATCAATATTTTCAAAGACTAAAAGTTCTGTATATTAAGTACAGAAAGGAGTTCCAAGTGAGGATTTATAAAAACAAACGAATTTTTGCACTTAATTAGAGTGATTGAGTGATAGCGAAGTTTATTGGCGCAAGAGCCAGATGTGGCCATACTGCGCCAAACAAGGTAAATCTGTGATCTAGACGTTCAAATTGTGAAAATAGATTAGTCGACAAAAAGTGTAAAGTGAGCAGGTAAAGTTTATTGGCGCAAGAGATATTGCGCCAAAAATGATTTAACTGTGGTCTAGACGTGAAAAAAATGGAAGAAAAGACACAAATTGGTTGACAAGAAGGAGGGTCGAAAACAGAGAAGGATCACTTGGGTATCCCGGGGGCACGTCCTCCTTACCAAAGACAGTAAACCCCATAGGAAAGAAAAAGATCACTAGGGTGCCTCGGGGTCATGATGCCCATACTTACCTGAAGAAGGCAAGTCCCTGAGGTCCCCTGATATTACCCCCAGAGACAAGGTGCCCTGCTATACCCCCAGACGCTGGGTACCCATTTTAGTCGCCTCTTACGACATGCATGAGCTACAGTGGGACTATTTTGTCATTTCCGGTCACCACATGGGTCGCACTTAATTAGAAGGGGGGATTCTTTATCAGTAAAAGGGGAAAACGTTTTTTTTTTTAAATCAGGTAAGTAAATTTCATTTCAACTTTGTTGTTTTCTATAAAGTAAGATAAAAAAAAACTACATTTTGCAGGATAATGCTGTTTCTGTTCAATTCCATTCTTCATAGAAATTTTCGAAACATTCGCTATACATGTTATAACATTGTTTTGTTAAAGTAACCCTTTCCTGGTGTCTGTTAACACTAAGAAATATTAACATCAAAATTCAATAAATGTTCATGTATTCCTTGCAATTACTAAAAAATATTTTTGTGTAAATTTTGAATTAATACAGCGGCTAGAACAACACGAGATCTATTTTGGCTCGGATTGCATTATTTTGATACCTCACTTTCCTGAATTTCCACACCGAACCATGCGAAGATTTCGAGACTCCATATCATTCAACATGTAAACACAATTGTTTATTTAAACGTCTTATTCGGGAGCAGTACGATGACAAGAAAGCGACGGAATCCAAAAATTTGTGGCCTAGTCAAATGACGAGAACGATAGCTACTCCAATCTTCCACACCTGGAGAATGGAGAACTTTAAACCGCAACAGATCGGTGGATCTCTAGTGGAATCGGGTTTAGTTTAGTTTTTATTAACGTCGCACTAGAAGCAACACGAGGGCTATTGGCGACGGACCTCGTAATTTTGAACCACGGTCAAGTGACGAGGACGACACCTGAGCTGGCACCCCCCTCTCCTAACATCCACACCACGCCAACGGGAGGACTTTGGGCCCCGACAGATTTAACGTGCATCAGCCCCGGCTACACGGCGGGTCTTTGGTGGCCAAGGATCGAACCCGCGACTGAACGAAAACCGCCAGCCGCTATCCACGACCTTGACCACTAGGCTACCGCGGCCCCCTAGTGGAATCGGGATTCGAAAGAAAGAACATCGGCCGCGAACTCGTGATCAATACCTCTCAACTACGCGGTTCCCATATTATTGGTGATTTATTCCAATGAGTTTTTTTTTAACTCAGAACCAACACAGAAATCAGCCACACAAGGTGGTATGTACTGTCCTATTTTGAGTGTGGGGTGGACAGTTTCTTTATTTTATTCATTTTAAATGCAAAGAAAGAAATGTATCAATCGACAATAGTAAAACCAATATATTTCATGAAAGAATGAAACAAAGTTTTGAATCAATAAGAATAAATGCACAAAACTCGTAAGGAGAAAAAAGTTATCTGAAAAATAAAAAAAAAATTCACTAACAATAAAAATAAAAAAAAAATATTTCTGCAACAAATAAATCTTCCCTAAAATAAAGGAAACGTTAATAACAGTTTAAAAAATAAACCTTTTCAAATATTCAACAAAATGTAATATTAAATTCACTTCATTTATCTATGTAAATAAATAAAAAAAACTTTATATCCATTCATGAAATAAAGCATTTTCACAAATTGCTCATATTTCCTCCGACTATTTTAAAAATATTTAAGAAATATCTGAATAATAATTGCATCCACATAACAACATATTTTTGATTTCCAAAATTTTCTAACCTTAAATAAGAAATCACGCTCGAATATTTGCAAGCAAAGCGTAAGAAAAGTATTAAAATTAATTTGTATACATGCCCCAGAACACCAAACAGTCTAATGGTTTTGCTCTCACAAGCTATTTAGTTTAAATAAAGAATGACTGATGATACCATTACACTTGATACATAGTTAAATTTGATTAAATTTCACATTGTGAAATTAATACCCACCCAGCTTGTTTGCAAACAAACACATTGTTAGAAAATAAATCACTTCCACTCTTAATTTCCTTTTGTGGTTATTATGTCACCACTATCTCAATGTGTAGCTATCATGAACATCCAAGCCAATTTACGAGCCAAAGCATTTTAAAACGATGACGATATGATGTCACCCAATATAAAAACCCAGCTCCAATATATGATGTCATCCAATATAAGAACATGATTTTTAAATAAGTACATTAATTTATATTGAATAAAGCTGATCTAAAATTGTGTGTATTTAGAAGATGCTGTCATCATTTCCGCACAATAGTACATCGTCATTTTAAAATGTGTTCTCACTGTCTTTCTCTTTATTTAGTTTCATTCTTTACAAATTGCAAAAGATGGTTCATCCTATCGATTTTCGTATTCAAAAGAAGAAAAAAAAAGTGTACAGACCATTTTCAAACAGTCATGAATGTTTAAAGTGCCTGTAAAAATATTAAAAATACCTTATTTTTAAGTAACAGCTAAGAAAAGTTATCGATTACAAAAATACGCAAGAAATTTAAAGAACTTAAAAAGGTGATAGTTCTTCAAATCTGCTGTTTTTTAAAGTTTTTATTACTTTTATTTCAGAAAATATGAGCCATTTTTTGACGATTTTTTTCAAAATGAAGTAACAGTAAATGAACACAAATAAACACAAATGAAAAATAAATAAATAACTATCAATTCCTAATGTTCTCTGACCCCTGAAGATGAAAAATTCCACTTCAGATTATTAACAGAATAAATGTGAATAATAAGACAACAAATAAAATACAGAGTTGAAGGAAAAGTTGTTTGTTAAGGGCAAGTGTGATTTGGTTTCTTTTGAACTTGAAGAAGGAAATTAAAGGTCAGATACGGAAATCACTTCGTGCTAGTCAATAAAACAAATCAATAATCCTCATGTAAATATATAACTTAAATTTTTCAAAATTATGTTTTGTTTATGTTGGAAACAAAATTTTGCTTTATTAACTTAAATTAACTTAATTACAAAATGTTTTTGAAAAATATAATTCATGCCCGAGACCGTCAAACAAGGAGCATTCATCAAAATTTTGAAATTTTTGGAATTATATATATAATTCATTGAGATATTGTGTTGTTTCGTGCTGTTATAATATTTGAAAGTATTTTGAATACATTTAAATAAAATGTTTGTTTTTAAATTACTCCTTGCTATGATCAATAGTCAAACGAATTTACTGAAATTTTAAAAAATCTATTAGAGAATTCCCACCTTCGCTGGGTCGTCAATAACCCTTGCCAAGTTGTTGCACGAGTCATGCTTAGTGGGGATATTGCGATGAAAAATCAATTAATCATCTTTCTTTTTACGCAATTTCTTAACGCCAAACCTTTTCTTCCACTTTTCAAAAATACTGATTTCCTCTTTGGATTCGCGCGAGTTAGAATAACCTCCTGAGTCCCTTTTTTTCATTGAGGACTTCATAAAATTATTTCGGGAACTCCTTTCCCTTCCCTGGTTTTAAAGTGGTCTCTCTGCGAACACCTGAACATCAACACCTGCTATATCAGACGAGCAACCTTGAGCTGTTCCATCATTGCTTGGAAGTAGAATTGCATAAATTGCTTCAAAATAATTAAATAAAATCAAGTACTCATTACTCTTAACGACTGTCTTCTTTTGCTGCACATCAACAACAAATATAACATAACTAGGGATTATATATATATTCCATTTTCATAACGAGTTACATCGCTTATTATTTTCTGTTCAAATACTTGTCGAAAATTATTTCTAAAGTTAAAATAGCATATCATTTACATCAAAGAAAAAAAATGTTAAAAAATTGTTCTATGCAAAGTTTTGCAAGAAACAGATATAGCCACCACAGGAGATAGTTAATTTTATTTAAATAATTATTAAATTACTGGATTAAATAATAGAATTAAAGCAAACGATAAAACTTTGAAGTGGGCACTATTATTCTTTTTCGGATATTAAAATTAAAAACAAACGATAAATTTTTAAGTTGAATATATTTTACGCTAAATGTAATTATTCCTGCAGTAAGATGAAAATTAAAAAAAGTCGCGAGTATGTCGCACTTTATTTTGAAAAGTGGTTGTTTGAACGATCCATACATTACCAAAAACAATAACCCCTTTGATGACTAGAATTACAAATATGAAAAACACGTGTATTTTTTCAAAGCTAATGAAAGACAAACTGAAAAATTTACTAAGATTTTAAGTCTTTCAAAGAGTTAAAAGTGAATCAATTTAAATTTGTAGACGGCACCTAAAACCACCTTTTCCAAATAACAAGCAAAACGTAAGGGAGCTAAAATTAAGTTATGTAAAGTGAAAGGGGGAAACGACAACTAATACGTCTTTTAAGACTTTATTTATAGCTTGTGACTACATGAGTTACAAAAACTTCAAATCTTTCAGCTTCAATCAAAAACTCGATCTTTTTTTTTTTTTTTTACCGCAGAAAAAATTTATGAAAAAAAGTATTCCTGTAATTTTTTAACAGGTAATTTTTTAACACATGCCAATTGATAATAACCACAGCGCAATATAATATTAAGAATTAGAGCTTTTGTAAAACAATTCGATTTATGAATATTCAGTTAACTGGTCTTCAACAACCAAAAAATGTTCTTTGCCATGCTTAAGTTTGTACATAACTCGTTGAGGAAATATTTTATTTTATTCTGCTCATTAAATAATTAATTTTGAAATATTTAAAAAAAATTAAATTTCTTTAAAATCATAATGTATGAATTTTTTAACACGTGCAAACATGTTGTTGTTTAGAGAAAATGGCATCGACGGAAATGCGCGGGCATAAAATAAAGGGTACATGGTGTTAGATTCAAAACATTGACATTGTAACACATTATGGTTATAACAATTACATTTAGTTTGCTTAAATTATATATATATATAGTGCTAAGATGTATTTTCTGTAATATTTTATCGTCTATTTTTTTTTTTTTTTTTTAATATCTGAACAAAATTTTATTGTCTACTATAATAATTCATCGTTTGCTCTTATTTTATCATTTCATTGATTTTTCAGACAGAAATGTCTGGTTTTGTTTTTTTTGTTGTTGACGTTTCTGTACTTCAAAATGCTTTGCTTGTTAAAATAAAAATGCATTAGGAACTTGAACAAGGTATTTTCTTTTTCTGATCGTAATTGCTTCTTTGAAGCCTGGGGCTCGGAAGTATGCTCACTTTAAGCTAATTAATATTTATTTTGATGACTTCCCAATATAAAAGACTCGAAACTTTCAATGTCGAATGAACTTGGCACCAATGATGAAGACCTTTTATAACCCAAATAAATTTTCAAAAAAAATGTTAACATATGTTATAATGATATTAGCGAAGCAAATTTCATTGTCTCCCCCCCCCTCCGATAGTACACTAATCTCTCTTCAATCTGGCCCATTCGAGACCATAAAAGTACTGGATTAGTGATTATTAAGCGTCTATTTAGTTTTCAAGGGAATATCAAAGACGAATCACTCTAGATAAATTTTAAAAGATTAAAACACGTTTTTAATGTATTAATGCACATTCAGGTCCTGTGTACATGATATAAATATCCTATAAAAGATTTCGTCATATTCTAGTAATCACAAAAAATTAAATTTAAGCATTTAATACAAATTTAATTGAATGTTCCAGTATTGGTAAAAAAAAACGCATTAAAAAGGGGGCGGGGAATAATACAGTCCAATGAGAGTTCAAAGAAGTTGTGATGTGATATAGTATCTTCTACTGGCGCTAGAGCTAGATATGGCAATGCTGCGCAAAACAAGCAAAATCTGTTATCTAGACGTTTGAAGAAATTGAAAGACCCGTGAGTGCTGGTAATATTTCAATGGCGCAAGAGCCAAATGTGGCCTAGCCGCGCCTTCCTCAAATCTAGACTATATTATCTATTTTAATGCAATAAAATGTGAACAAAACGGATGAAAAAAAATAATTTCTATAGAATTACATTTTCTCTTTGTTTTCTGAAAATATTTTTCAGTATTTTTTAACCCCCAGATGTGATGTGATTGTTTATTAACGTCGAACTGTGAAGCAACATGAAGGCTACAGAAGAGGGAACTTGCAATTTTGAGCCTCAACCACGAGACGAGAACGACACCACAGCCGGTACCTCCCTCTTCAAACTTCAACATCACACCAACTTGGACCACGACCAAATTTAATGTGCATTTGCCCCGCTACTCGGTGGATCTTTTGTAGCATCCGGACTCGAACTAACGACTCGACATAAACAGCGCCGGTCGCAAGTTCGCGGTCATGGTTACCGAGACCATTTTTTAAAGACCAGAAAACACACAAATGAATCATTATAATACACGCAAAAATGTTTTAAAAAATCGGTGTGAAAATGTAATTTCGTAGAAATCTTCACTGTGTTTTATTCTCCTCGAAGCGCTTTTATTGGATTCAAATATTGGGTTGGCAACTAAGTAATTGCGGATTTTTTTTAGAAAATCAAAGACAATTTTTTCATGGAACTAAATAACTTTATTCTGTAATGTATTGCCTATTTTGATCAATGACCTTTTGCCATCTTTCAGGCAGCATCATAATCCCACGTTCATAAATCCTCTGGTTTTTATTAGCAAAAAACTGAATCAGGTACGATTTGACATCATCATCATTATTGAAATTTTTACCATTCAAGGAGTTTTGTAAAGATCGAAACAAAAAGTAATCAGATGGTGCAAGGTCAGGACTATATGGTGGATGTGGCAAAACATCCCAAAAAAGCTCCAATAATTTTTGCCGAGTGACCAAAGATGTGTGTGGCCTTGCATTGTCATGATGGAATACAACACCTTTTCGATTTGTCGATTCGGGCCACTTTTTTTCAACTGAATTGTTTAATTTCGTTAGTTGTTTAATGTAGACATCAGAATTGATCGTTCGGTTGAGTGGTAAGAGTTCAAAGTAGACAATTCCTTTGTAATCCCACCAAACTGATAACAAAACCTTCTTTTGATGAATATCAGCTTTTGATGTTGTTTGAGTGTGTTCACCTGGCCTGCTCCCGATCTTTTCCGCTTGATATTGTTGTAAACAATCCATTTTTCATCGCCAGTTATCAGTTGTTTTAAAAATGGATCATTTTCATTACGTTTCTTTAGCAAATCGCAGCTGTTAATGCGTTTCTTTCAGTTCGCGAGGAACCCATATATCGAGTTTTTGAACATAGCCAAGTTGTTTTAAGTGATTTTCAATGCATGTATGTGATAAATGAAGCTTCTTTGCAATCTCACGTGTTGTACTGTGACGATCCGAATCGATTATTGCTTTGATTTGGGCGTCATCAACTTCAACTGGACGACCAGAGCTTTTTCATCTTTGAGTGAAAAATAACCAGAACGAAATTTGGCAAACCAATTTTGACACTGCCATTCTTTTAAGGCTTCGTCACCATAAACATCACATAACTTTTTATGAGCTTGCGATGCGTTTTTCCCTTTGCGAAAATAAAAAAGCAAAATATGACGAAAATGTTCCTTTTGATTTTCCATTCTTCAACGAAGGCTAAGCGAAAACTACGCAACCGATCAAAAAACCTTTTTTACTGATTGACAGCTGAATTGCCAACTATCAAATAACAAAATGTGTTTTACACTTGTACTACGTCTTCAAACCTAAAAATTCAACTGATGCCATCTATGAGTGAAATCCGCAATTACTTAGTTGCCAACCCAATAGATACAATAGTTTAGGTTTAAGAGGGAAAGTAGACATTCCGTAGGATTAACATTTCGTTCAAGAAATTAAAACGGCTGGTAGACGAGGGTCTAAAAGACAGCCTGCGTCATTTTTACGAAGTAAAAACCATTTTTGTAACTAAAACAATGCGTTACTATTTCTGACTGTTTCAGATTTAATGTCGTAAGAGAGTCATATTACAACGTTTTTCTGAATTTCACTTGGTGTGTGTGTGTGTCATCAAATTTTCGATCGTTAATTTAACCAACTTCCCATCAAGCTAGAGCTTTGAAATTTTGGGAATCGTTCGTACTCGCCTAACAATGCAATATTTAGACGTTTGCGACAAGTTTTAACTAATATTTCAATAGTTTTAATAAGTCAAAATATTCTTTCCTCTCGACGCTTTTAGGATTGAGGAAAACATTTCTTTCCCCCTCTGGGAGCACCGGGCACTCCCTACGCAGCATGAAGTATCGTAAACCTTTTGTACTCACAAAGGGGAGATACTATTTCCGAGATAGTAAGGGTTGCTGACTTTTAGTCAGTAATCATTCGTAAGAAAGAAAGTTTCCAATATTTGGCGCCGTGTCTTATCACAATAATTTTTTCTGAATTCTGGTTCCCATTCTTTATTAATAGAATGACTTACAAACTTTCAAATGCATGTTTTGATTTTATGAGTATTATGAATTTTTTAATACTCTCACAGATGTCTCTTTTTAAGTAAATTTTAAAGTTAAAAATAACTAACAGAGTTTTAACTAATATTTCAATAATTTTCTCTAATAAATTTTGCCACCATATAAAAACGTTGTTTTTAAAAAACGTTGGTTTTTATATCGAATTATTTACCTGTACTGCGCAAGCGGACAACAATCGCACTTTTATTGATCAAACAACCAACCTCCATTTGCAGACTGTCTTTTACGAAAGACTGAAAATGAGTATGTTTTTGTTATTGCTCCAAATATTTTTGTCGCCCACATACCCCGAGAGTGTAACAAACATATTTGTTACAATTTAGTGTATCGACTGAGAAGGTCAGATAAGTTGATTTATAAGATAAGTTGATTTTAAGTCAGATAAGACTGTATCAAAGGCCTTCCATCTCACGCTGAAATAGAAGATATCAAGGAAGATCTGGAAAACCAAGGCATTAAAGTCCAGAAAGTCGCTCAGCTACGCCAGCTCAAAACTAAACTCCCCCTCCCCATCTTCATGGTAGAGGTGAGAAGAACCGAGGACGCCCTCGACATCTATAAGATCAGTGCAGTAATGCACATAATGGTGAAAATAGTGCCATTCAAGAAAAAACAAACAACAACGCAGTGTTACAACTGCAACTATTTTCACCATTCGTCGATGAACTGCCGGATGAACACCCGTTGCCTGAAATGCGGAGCAAACCATCGTACCGGAGAGTGCGAAATAAAAGAAAGACTTGAGAATCCAACCTGCATTAACTGCAAACAAAATCATATGGCATCCTGGCGAGGCTGCCCCTTATTCCCTAAAAAGAAACCAAAAAAAAAAAGGAGAAGTAACCCAAAAAATAGTCGAAAGAAACACAATAATAGAATCAAGACCAGTTACTGCAGATTTCACTTTTGCGAGAGTTTGTAGCAACAATACCACCAGAGAGATGGCGCCACCCATAGCACCAAAACAGACCGAAGCTTCAAATCAGTTTGAGCCGACAAACACCCCCAATACCCAAATTAATAGTAATAATACTAATAATAGCCCAGGAAATTTCAACTTCAACACTGCAATCAGTGAACTTCAAAACCTATTCAATAAGTTCCCTAAACTTTTTGAAGCACTGAATAATATGTCCAAAGTCAATAACGATCTTGATAAACTTAATATCTTTATAGCGGGAGTGGTCGCTTCACCACCCACAAACAATAACTAAAATTCACCCTACTCGGCCTCAAACTGGCTACCTGGAACGACCGAGGGGTAAAGTGTCGTGATGTTGAATTGCGACACTTTATTGATAAGCACTCCCCAGATTTAATTCTTTTACAAGAAACACATCTAGGACCGTGTATGAAATTCTCTATGCCTAACTACACCATACACAGAAACGATAGAACATCCACTGCAACGACCAATAAACCCTACGGCGGCACTGCAATTTTAATTAAAATGCCTCTCCTACACTACCATATCCCAACACCCTCACTAAACGGTGCAGAAGCAACCATTGTTGCACTCACCCCAACAGATGGAAACCCATTACTCGTTACCTCAATGTATATACCACCATCTGTTAGAGCCTCATTAGTACCAAAGGATATTCAGACTATTCAAAATTTAGGGCTGATTTCATTAATTTGTGGAGATCTTAATGCTAAGCACACTAGCTGGGGCTGCACTTATAATTCATCTCGAGGTAACACATTAAGAAATTTTGCCAATCAAAACGGCTTAGAAATCCTAGCCCCGCCCACTCCAACACGCTACGGACATAACTCCGCCTCCATCATCGACATAGCAATTACCAAGAACTTTCATTGGCCCGCTCAAATTCACTCGCTACCGGAGTTAAGTAGCGATCACAACCCTGTGCTGATCCACTTCGACACACAGAGTAGATACGAACTCCCTGAACCAAA
>BMAW01039339.1:0-19656 GCA_019974015.1 Nephila pilipes | reverse complement strand
TGCATTTAAGCTTCCCGCAAAAGCTTTTCGATAGATGTTACGTTCTATAAGAAAATGTCTGAACCGCAAGGCATTTTAAAAATAACTTGAAAACATTGAACTACTGCCACAACGTAAAATATAAACAGAAAAAAACAATAAGCATAAAAAAAGTGTACCAACTCATAGTTCCAGTAATAAATCTATATAATTCCTTAAATAAAAAGGAAATATCCACCGTTAAAACACGAAGTCATGATGGTAAAGAGCTTGAGATCTTTAATCTTTGCCAGTATTACATGACACCAAAGTATCATCTGTTATTAATAAGCTTTTGAGGCTGCTCGAAGAATATTCTAAAATAAATCAGAATTTTATTAATAAGAATCGGGGGGACAACTTCCAAAAAACCAACAACGTTAACCATCTTTAAAGCCAAGCACCTGATAGATAAAAATAAAAAAAAAACGCCTTAACATATTAACTTCCTTTCATTTTTCCTTTGATAGTAATCTCTCTTTGTATGGCCATACAGATATTTAAATATTTTCTGAAAATAGAAACAAAATAGATTATATCATATGTCATACTATATATGCTATCCAGTATTTAATTAGCAGATGATTGAGTTGGTCACTTGTAGGCCTGTGGGCTTGTTTCAGAGAGAGAGAGAGCAGGCATACATATGTATATGAGAAGAGAGATAGATATATATACATATATATATATATATATGAGGTATATATATATATAGTATATATGAGTATATATATATATGGAGAAATATCCAAAAAACTTGAACACCCAAAAAGAAACTAATGAGCACCCACTGAGTTTCATAATCTATATTAGACAAAAAAACTGTTTGCTACAATAAAAAGCATGATCACAAATTTTCACCACATAAGCAATTATATCATTGGACAGAAACCATGGTAAAAAATAACAAAACAATGGAAGGAAAATCAAAAAAAGAGGGCCAAGATTATAAATTCCTAGAAGAAAATATGATAGATTAAAGGTGTTAAACATGTTTCACAGTCCAAGACTCTGAGAAAATAAAACAAATATAGAACTTCCATAAATTCCATCATATATATATATATATACATATATATATATATATAACACATACAAAAAGAAGGCATATCAACTGCAACCAACAGAAAAACAAAAACAAAAAAAAAATCCAAAAAATTAATCATAGTAAACATTTAAAGAACAAATAACATAATGAATCAATAAACAAAAAACACGATTAATAAAACAAATTTTTTCCACCTTCAGAAGGTCATAAAAAAATATGGTTCATAGACTAAAGAGAACCAATGAAAAATTATTATATAAAGACTATAATTTTTCTTCTATACAATTATGAAGAAAATAAAACACACATAAAGTGCTAAATAAGATAAAGAGACAAAACCAGTCTTAAAAAAAAAAAGTTTTTTTTAAAGCAACCACAGTACCTAAAATTGAAAATATAATATTTGATTGCTCTTTGTTAAAATTGCAGTATAACTCCTAGGTTACAAACAGTTTTTCTTTAAATTTAACCATATAAATATGTTTCGTAACAAACCTAACGCTACACAATATTTTAATTATGTTATCTAAAAAATATCTCAAACTTTGGTAAACCCAAAAACAAAATAAAGTTGTTAACACCTTCTATTGTTTGAGAAAATATATCTATATCCTCTTCACTTCTCATTTAATATTGAAGCTGCAATAAATATATTCTGATTGGGAATTTTAAAAGTTTTAGTATTTATCATTAATTTTGAAGGAAACAACATCACAGAGTTACTTCAGTATATTAACATTCCTGAAACTATTTTAATCTCTTCAGTGCAACATTTCCTAGTAAAATGCAAGAAGATATGAATTACTTGCAGGCTCCACTGTATGCCTTAATCCATCTATGACTTGATAATTATAAAATGGCTATTTTTAAGTTTAGCAGATACTAAGTTAGAAAGCAATAATTTATTGAAACTTCTTAAAAAACCTTTTTCAATCAATGAACAGCATTCAGGCCTTTCCAAAGGGCGGGTCAGTTTCAGCCTCCTTGTCGGGAAGATGAATATTACGAACAAATGGTTACTTTTGGTCACCAAATAAAGTTGTCAGCAAACATTTAATGTAGTTTAGTTTGAAAATGACCGCTGAAAGCACTTGTACAAACTCTGCACCCGATCGTGATTCAAATTATTGAGACATGGCTGTAATTAGCGGACCTTTGTGCCTAAATAGCGCTGAAAAATCGATTAAATGAATAACTGAACACCATTAATAATTTTTAAAAAAGCTGCTGCATGAATTTATTAACGATCGTATTTATTAACAGATATCAACACAACACCATGTTCATATACAGAGACCATGAAATATCGTTTGATGTAATTGTAAAATTCCAGTAAATACTTGAGATCTTCATCCACATATTTATTCTTAGACCGCCCAGTATAAATAACAATCAAACATTTAAATAAAAAATTTTGAGTGTTCATATACAATCTTCTATTATGCATAGAAGGCCTTCTGCCTAACAATGCAAATAATGTTAGCAAACAAATCATATACAATCTTAAATATCATTATTGCTTCAGTTGGTCTAGTATTCAATTTGCTATTATTCTCGTTATTACCTTTATATAATTCCCACCTTTCTGGGGAATTAAGGCTCTAAATCATTAGTCTACATGATTTAGAAATTCATTTGTCCTTGTCATCGACGTGTTTGGTCTTCTTTGACAGTGCGATGTGGCGTATTTGGAAAGGACATTTCAGTGGTTCTAGTAACTATTGTTACGAAAATACTGAGTTGGTTCCAGCTTGAATGCCAACCGCGTATGAACCATTGTATTTGAAAATTAATCACTAGTTGAATAAAAGCCACTGGAAGTAATACCTTTTTTGAAGACAGAGTAGCTTAATTTATATGACTTATGAGTCAGTAAAATATGAAAACAAATATGTGTTTACTGATGAAAGACAGACAACATTTAAATTTTGAATTTCTTGTGTATTAGAGATAATCTAAACTAAAAAAAGCTAAACGTAAAATTTCATAGCAGAGAGACCAGTTTAACTCCAAAATATAGAATTATATGTTCTGACTGAGAACTTGGAAAACAGAAAATATAATCTCTGTTTTACGCTAAAGTAAATTGAGAAACCATTTCATACATTCAGCCTTTTAATTCTTGGAAAAAAGTGACAATGTAAAGATCATAAACAACGTTAAGCTGCAAACATGAGTGAAAAAAATATTAAGGATAAAAAATAAAATTCAACTTTTTACACAATTTTTATAGTAAGAAGGAAGATTGGTATAATGTAAACAGAACCTGAAAATATCATCATGAGTTTGACATTTATTCTCACATGAAAGTTTCTGATCTCTGATTCCACAAGTTATTTTAACTACTTAGACATCAGATTCAGATCATAGCACCGTTCATATCTTTCTGTTTGGAAAAGTGTTGTTTTAGTATGCCTGAGAAAACCCCAGAGCAATAAACATTAACTGCTTTTCTGTGTTGACCTTTCCAACGCGTCATGGGGAAGTTAAAGGTCAGCACAACCATAAACATTATAGAAGAAAAGGTACAACAACATCGTTAAAAATAAAGGCAAAAGAGCCATTATTGCAGCTAAACATAAATGCTTGTTGATAACTCCAAAAGAATATGATTGCAAACAAATATGGATTTTTTTTTATGTTTCTCGAGGTTTTATTAATCGTATTCACCCTATTTATATGTTCGTCTGTAACAACGGTATATTAAAATATGATACAGAGTTAAGCACTCATTAAAAGCACCAATATTAATTTGGAGTTCCTTTCTTTTATTCGTCAGTCCCAGTGCATATAAGGGCTACTAGGTGTTAAATTTTAAGGCAGACGATTTATACTTGCGAATAAAAAATATTTTTATACTTTCCAGAATAATCCAGCGGATTATTCATAATATGGTCGTATCACATCAGTATTTTGTAGCCTAATTAAAAAATCATATCTCTATGGAGATACTTATATATCGACTCAGATTATTTTTAATGAGAAACACTCTCAAAATAAGAAGGTATTTCAATGCTCAGCCTGAATTTTCATCTAAAAAAGAAATCGCTACTAGACACTTTATCTAACAAAATTAAATATATATAAACCTACAGTTTAGGTGTTTATTGTGTATTTAATATTTATTTTTATTAAAATTTAATTCAAGTGAAAAAAAAACTTCCAAAAAAAAAAAAAAAAAAAACTAGAACATAGTTTATTTCTTGGCTTCCTTCGTCACGGTTCGAGTTTTTTTTCAAGTCACACACATAGAAAATCAGTGTTGTAATAAATGTCTTTGATTTTTTTAAAATATAGTAATAAATTATAAGTGTTGTCACCTACGCTCGAAGATTTTTTCTTTTACAGCTTGAACTTATATTCTGCCCAAAAATATTTAAAATATTTGAATTATCAATTAACGTATAGCCAACTGTTTTCGGAAATTAGTCAAACTCATTTTAAATCACACTTCAGAATACAAGATTTGAAAGATCACATTGTTATGGCAAAATATATTAAATTCTTAACCGCTAATGAATTGAACAACTATAGAACAATGTAAATTTTAATCGTCATTAAATATCGTGGGATTATTTTCAAAATCACCTTTCTTCAGAAATATTCTAACTTTAATTTGGAACACATCATTATAATGGCTTCTAACAATACAACCATTGATTTTTCGGAAATGCGAACACTTATAAAATTGAATGCAAAAGTAACAATAGATGTAATAAAGATGCTCAATGAGACAACAATGAAGAAGCAAGAATAACTAATTATTTTCTTCTGCTAAAATATTCAGTTCCGAAAAGACAACTAGAAAGTGGAACACAGCCACTAGTCGTCCATCTAATTAGTTTGAGAGGGATTTATAAGTTTGTTGATCGCATAAAGTCAAAGGGTCGTTTCATCTCTTCTACTTAGATTTATCTCAGAAACGGTGATGGTGTAAGGACAAGTGCATTATACGAACTTAAAAAGAGTTAAGAAAGGGTCTTTGTGGATCACCTCATTAGAGAGCCATTCAATTCTTGTTGTGTAATCCTGTCTAACACCAACATATGTAGTTTAGAAATCGTATCCAGTAATGTGTATACAGAGATATATCAGAAACAATTTTTCTTTAATTAATGTCTAAGGTATAAAAATCTCTTTTTTTTTTTTATGAAATAAAAATGTAATACTTTGACGAGACATTGAACCGAATACATAATACGTTCATGTTTTTATACCAAAAGTGTGAATTTTAAGCACTATTGAATAATGAAAGAGTATTGAAAGTAAAAAATAAACCGAAAGAGTGAAAATAGTCTGCAGAGATTTTTTTTCCCATATCCTTAAAAAAACTTTTAAAACCATTTTTTAGTATCTAGTAAAGTTACTGATCCATTATAATTAGACGCGATTACCTAGATTTGAAAACGATATACGTACTTCAGAAACTCCAATGTTTGTATATTTTTTGGTCTATTTCATTTGCCATGGATATCCAGAAAGCAACAATTTCTTATACAGTTGAAATATATTTTGAAAATTTAATAAATTACACATCCATCAAACTCATTTTTTCTTTTTCGATGCTATTCTTCACGCGCACAATAGTTCAGTGGATTACGGTCTGTAAACCTTGTTACGCCCGTCATTTGACTAGATATTAACTAGAGATCCACTTGTATAACTGTGTGATATTCAGCTGCCCACCCATATCCCAGAGACATGACTTTTTTTTTGTGCAAATTTAAACAATATTTGAATTTTTTTCACAGCTTTTTTTCACTAGCTACACTTTTAAACATTAGTGTCTATTATACTGTAACCTGCAAACAGTGTCTTGGGCACAAAAATCAGTGTGACGCATTTTCTTTGAGATAGGATTACTATCAGCAACTCTGCAAAGCTCTATTGTAGTATTCGAATCGAGACTCCTCATTTCAACACGACAACACACTGAAATTCTCATCATCTGATCTTAGTCAAATGCGACTTGCCTCCCAAATTTTTGATCTTCACATCAATACAACCCACTTTACTAGAAAACATTCCGTTTAAAATTCAGAGTCTCAGTGAAGGATTTCAGAAAACCTCTAGTATTCCTAACAGAAAGTATAGAAATTGTAGATTAATAATACATTATAATTATAAGACCAATAGACTTGTAAAGTTAAAGCTTTTGGTAAACTGAATGAAACCCAGAGGTATTTTTAACCCATTGATTACGCTTTTTTTAATTTAATTTTAACAAACCTTCAAACAAGGAAAGTAGAGTCAGTCACATTATATACACTTCTAAAACAACTGCAGTCATCATTTTTTCTATTCTCATTGTCTAGCTAAATTTGAATTGTTTTTTTTTTCCAAGACATACAAAAGAAAAATAAGCGCTGGGGTAAATTATTCCAAATGATGTAAAAAAATAAAATAATTAAAATACACCTATTGTACGCTAAAAACAGAACCACAAAAGTTCTTTATAAGTTTTATGGCATACCACAGCGAAAGATACCATTAACACATGTGATCTGGTTATCGCCTGTAAATTGTTAAATTGGTGTTCATTTAATTACTATTTTAACTAAATTTTTAGTTTTAATTTATGAAACGTACTTTTATTTAATATATTCTTCTATAATTTACATAATAATACGTTCATTTTATTACTGACATACAAACAGTTTTATAAATAGCTTTTCATTCTTGGTTCCTTCTACTTTCCAGACCTGCATTAACTTCATAGTGACATATTCAGTGAATTAGACCTGTATCTCATTATTCGAAACAAGGATTTCCTTTGAAACAAGCAAATAGATAATTCAAAGCTACAATTGAAATAGTTACAGATTACAAACAAGGGAACCACCCAACCTCATGTGTTCATACCAGTAGAATTCAATTGAGATTTATCATGGAATATCTTTCTTTTAAAGTGATTAAAATGTTTATATCAACAATCCCTTTCTTCTCATCATTAATTCTTCTGCACAGCCCCCATCTTACACCATGGCTGATTGATAAAGACAAATAAATAAGGTACGAACAAAAGATACGTAGAACAAAGAGAAATATATTTCTTATATTTATCACTGAATAATAGATACAAATGCTTTCTCGAATTCCCACTCAGTTCCAATCCTTGACATATTTTCTAAATGAAGTCTTAGAAGCCACAACTCATTTGTTCCGATTCCAAATAATTCTCACTAAATAGTAGAAATGTACACAGTGCTTTTATTAAAGAATTCATCCAATCCAATTTATCAATAATTATCAGCTTGTAGTTATTCTTATAATCCCTTTATTTTCATTTCATATTTAAAGTTAGTATAACTGTCCATTCAGTCACTCACATTTCAGTATTATCTAAATTCTCAATCAATGCTTCATTTTATAAAATAGTTAGTATTTTACAATCTAAATTAGGCAAAGTCCTTGAGAATAGTCAAAGAAACGGTGAACAGTCAACATCATAGAAAATGTGATCACCAAAAAAGCATTTTTTAAATGGAAACTCTTCGTTACTGGGTAAGAAAACACAATCTATTCGAGAGCAAATTCATCAATAAGCCAGATCCGGTTATAGACTTAAGATGAAATAACATGGCAGGTTGAGAATAATGTGGCTGCTGGGGGCCCAAAAAAACTGAAGAACGAGCTTCATGTTTTGTATGGCAACAGTGCTTTAATCGCCTCCTTTAAATTCGGTTTCATTAAACATGGAACAAGACTTTCTTCTGTTTTTTGGGTAACATTCATTCAGCATTCCCACCTCAACTCTGGTAACTTTTCTCAATGAATATGAAAGAACGAGTCCTCTTCTCCTCAAAAAAAAAGTTAATGATTAATAATAAAGGAAGTACAAAAGTCTGTGTGACTTTATTTGATAATTCAAAATTAAACAGATTCTTCTATTAATAAAATATGTTACAAGAGATTGCCTAACGTTTACAATAAAATTTCGAAATTTAAATTAGTTTGTATTTCTTCCAGTTTGACCCGATGAAACGAAAATGGGGAGCAACCACTTTAAGACAAAAGTTAAATTTAACTGAAATCTTATACGCGAACCCAATCTAATACACCTCCATGTCTAAAAGTCACCATTTCTCAAATCCATTAGCTTAAAACCACTTAGAACAAATTGCAACTCTTCACATAAAAGTTATTTTCACAAAAAACTTTATAGTTCCTCTACTAAAAAATAGTCTCAGTGTTATTAACACTTAAATTCTTTTTAATTAGGGCAGCTAAATTGCCATTAGAAAAGTCTTTACAACCAGCTTAATTAAATCGAATCTCTCGAAATAAAATTTATGTATAAACATAGTGGATAGTTTTGTGGCACAACAACCTGGTTTTGATCCAATTTGCTTTTTGCTTATTATAACCTGAAATAAACTATTCATGCGTTTTAAATGCAAGAGGCAAACCCTTTCAACAACGAATCAGGTCACGCTGTTATAATTTTTTAAACATATAGCGTATCTCGCCTGCGGAAGAGCTAATACATGTGAATGCCATAACCGAAAATTTTGACTTTTCTTGCAGCTCTTTGAGTTTTTGCACCTCTGTCATTGTTTTTTTAGCTTGACTTTTAAACTTTTCGCATGGTTGAGGGCCCTTTTTCTTAGCCATTTTAATTTAACTCTTTTGGACTTTAGTTTTCTCGGGAATTTTTCTGATTCGTATAATGCTTGCCACAACCATTTATTTTTTTCGCATACATTTTCCATTGAGAGGATTAGCATGTGGAACAAATGTTAACAACCATGGGCTTCAAGAGCCCTCAACCTGTATAAACACTGAATATACACCTTCCGCCTTGTCTCAAAAAAAAAATCAGTTTTAAACAAGCTCATACTTCATGTTTTTCAATATCCGATTACATACCTTATTTTTCATCCTGATTTACACACTGTATCAAGATTACATATATATGAAAGAAGCCTCCACGCCGTAAAACATATAAGAAAGATATACTGGAAACAAATACAGTATACATATATATTATAAATTATTAAATATGTATATATTGCATATACGTGCATATATATATATATATATATATATATAGACATATATACATATATACATATACATACATAAATTATCACATGCATATATGTATATGTATATAGGTGTATATACATATACACATACATATATATTATACACATATAAGAAGAAGATATATACATATTATGAAAGACATATTGTTACATAAACATGTCAAACATGTAATATATTACGCAAGTAAGTGCTTCTAAAAATTCAACAAATAATGAGAAAAAAATTCAAGTTACCATTGCTTTAAAAAGTATGTTTATGCATTTAGAGATCCAATGCAAAAAATGTTAAAGCAACATGTTTTAATTCTTTTCCAAGTTTTCGTTTCCATATTTTTATAAGTTTATTGATAATGACACGAGAGTTATAGACGACGTTACTTCATAATTTTGAATTTCAGTTAAGTAACAAGAACGGCTCTGAGGTGGCATCCCACTCTCCTAGCTTCAATAATCTTGGGATCATGACCACTCTGTTACCACACTTTTATAGGAAGACGGAAATGGAGAAGCTAGAAACTAATTCACTATTTTCAATTCCACTTTATTCATGATGCTAATTACTATATTTCTTCTATAACTATTTTGTTGCTTTTTGAATTTTAAACGTAAATATTATTTTTGAAATTAAAATTACTTTTTCTTTTCTACTCAAATTCGAGAGCGAAATAAGCTTTATAAAACCTTCTGAAAACGCATTGGTTTATGTATGTATTTTACTTTTAGAAGTCTGAAGTAATATAGTTACGGTTGTAAAGAAAAGTAAATTATCAATTAAATTTTTTTTAAGAAATTGAGTCATTTTTGTACACAAAATTCACACATTGTTAATAACAACAACAAAAAAAACCCTCCATGGCTATTTATATATTTACCTAGTAGTACAAAAGTGTTGTGTTGGGTGTTTATAAAAGAATAACCTATCTTTTTAATAAGATTTTGTTACAAAATTGAAGAAATTAAAACTCTTTAGACAAGTTTAACTAAAAATAACACTTTAAAAATTTATAAAATTAGAAATATTCAGTATGACTACCAGAAACCCAAATGATATTAAGTCGATAATAGAAATCATTCGATATTTTTTCTGCATGCGCAGTACAGCAATTTAATTGGCTGCTACTATTTTCGTTTTCAGTTTACCATGTTCGCAGAAAAAAAATCATTTCATTATTTATGCAAAGAAAAAATCCGCCTATAAAAAATTATGTAGCCGCAAAGAAAAAATCGCATGGAGTGAAATTATGGTTTCTTGGGGTCACTGATTAAGAACAAGACCATCCCTATATACGATTGGTTGATTGGTTTATTAACGTTGCACCGGAAGCAACACTAAGGCTTTTGGCGACGGAACTTGTAATTTTGAGCCTCGGTCAAGTGACGAGGACGACACCTGAGGTGGCACCTCCCTCTCCTAACTTCCACAACCCACCACTGAAGGACTTTGAGTATCGACAGGTTTAACGTGCAGCAGTCCCGGCTGCACGATAGGTTTTTAGTGGCCTCAAAGCTCGAATCCACGACCCGAAAAAACGACTATGTCCACCCGCCACGTGTCCACGACTATGACCACTAGGCTACCACGGCCAATTGGTCATTTAAGCTTTCACAAACAGATAGGACGGTATGAAAAGTATTGGGGAAACTATCGATTTTCAAATCATGAAATTGCAGATGGTACACGCTCTTACTCAAAAGGATAAACAAAAGTCAATTAACTTTTGAAAGGTTGTTCTCAACGAGCTTGACAAAGACGAGTCCTTCATGATTAAACTCGTCTTTAGCGATGAAGCGACTTTCACAAATGCGGTGCAGCAACTGTAGAAGTGGAACACGATTTGTCAAAGGTTAATGTATTTTGTACCATATCAAAAAACAAATTTTTCAGTCCATTTGTCTGCATGGGTCTATTATTATTAGCATTACTTATTTAAATGTGTTACATCATTGGCTGTATACACAGTTAGAAGAAGAGGGAGCTGGTTGTATTACTGACCGGATATCGTTCGTATTTCTGGTGTAGATTACATTAAACTTTCATATGTTTATAAAGTTTAATTGTTTTTAATTTAATTTATCCTAAAAGGCTGTAATTACTTTAGTTTTGTAACAGTATCTCTTCAAAGTTCGATTATTCTTACGTAAACTCCCTCTTAATCACATTAAAGAGTAATTTGAATGGACATCTCTGTAGAGTTTACGAGTACGAGAACTAGGTTTTGACATTGCCTTTAAATAATTAAAGACGTAATTAATAAATCCATTTTTTTAAAGTATTTTAATTTTTTTATTTATATGTACTTTATTTAGTCTAATATTATTTTCATTTGAAGTTTAAAAAGGAAGTTATCAGAAATATCGAAAAGAAAAACGAAATGAGAAGTTGTCTTTTCACTACTCATAATTTAAACATCAGTAGATCATATTTTGACGCCTTCTACGCATAATTTTTTCTTATAATTATTACCGCATAAATTTATTCTCCTTTTATATACTCTAATCATCATTTCATTTTGTCGACAAAAAAGGCTGATTACATGAAGTTAAAACGTTATTCAGTCGACCTCTGCATAAAGTTTCTATTTAAGCAAATCTCTGGTTTAAAGAACAAAATTCGTAATGAACAAAATAAACATCCAAAGAAATCCTTGCAAGGAAACATAAAGAAACTATACGGTCAGAGTAAACGAATGAATTTTTTTTCTCATTCGGTTAACCTTTTCTTACTATATTTACTTTAATTCTGATTGAAGGCTTAAAACGTCAATCGTTAACCTATGGTAATACGTTCTCTTGACGTTTCATCAAAGATAAAATTAAACCTTCAAGTATTTCCTTCTTCTTTTACTTATAAAATCTTATTCGCGAGTCTATATCAACATTTTTTGTTTATTGTTTTTATGAAATTAATTTTAATGCTATTATTTGATGTTTGCCTTTACTACAAATTTTTCCCCTCTTTTTGGTTCGAAAAGTATTCATTGAAAAGATGATGATAAATGTAAAATAATCTCGAATATAATTCAGATTGCTATCTTAATTTTTTCTGTGTATATTATCTATTTCAAGAAATATATCCACTCTTCACAAATCAGTTGGATTTCTCTTATTTTTTAAAACATTTATGCTCTCTTCTTAATATTCATGCAGAACCTTTTTTAAATGGAATTTTGGACGATTTTAGAACTTTTTAGAACAGTTTTCCTGTGTGAGTGAAAATTATTCAGTGTTACTTTGCATTACAGAAAAGTTTTTTTTCTGGTTTTAATCTTCTGTATATTACTTCTAATTACAGTCATTAGATTTTCATTACTTATTTTTAGCAATTTTTAAGAAATCCGTATTTCTTAAAAAAAAATTTATGTCTATGGTCTTAATACAATAGATATTGAATTTAATTATTTTGAGTCAAAATTATACTTTTCACTGATATCAAATATATATGTTTACAACTGATAATTAATATATTGAAAGTAATTGGATTTATATTATAACATAATATTGTATTATTTGCACTGAGATCTTTGCCCTAAGTAAGGTTGATATTTCAATGAAATGTGATACACACATCTGGTTTGCAATTAAGTTTAATTCAAAATGTGGAATGCATATCATATAGCTAGCCGATAAATGATTTAGGGTAAGACTTCTCTAGTTCATTAAAAGTAAAATTACATGTTATAGAGCAAAGAAACGACATTAACAAAGCATATTACTTTTTCTTCATGGCATCAACGAAGTTACAAGACTTAAAATCATTTGTTCTCAAAAGCTAAGATGACATAATCATCATATCCAACCTCTGTATTCTATCCATAAATAACCAGATTACTAAATATAAAGTTATCTGTGCTTATGAAACCTTGCATAAAAGACGTCTTAAAATACAAATTTTCTAGTTTTTCTTCTTTTCTAGTAAAAATAATTTTCTTCTTTTAAAAAAATATAGGTACAAAACTATAAAATAATATTGTAACTTGTAAAATTTTATTTTCATTAATACTTCACTAAAATTGAGAAGAAGTTGCTGGAAATATAGTTAACTCTAAAAAAAGCGATACATAATTAATAAAATGTTAGACGTACTACAGAATTTGGTGGTGTACCTTTGGTTACTTTTCAAATGTCAGGGATCGAATAATCAGACTCTAACAAAAACAGGGTAAGCTCTCTTTAAGTAGGGTTATCGTAGAGTTTTAATTATTACTATGAATAAACGAGATACCTGGAAAAATTTATTCTGCCTTTTAATTGATTTTTGTGTACATAATGTCTTAATAACAAATATTAATGCTGATTTGTTCCGTTTTAGGAAGCCATACATGAAAATAACCCGCAGTAGAGAGAAGATTGAGTTCAATCTGCTGAGTTGTATACTGGTGGCCCTCAAAAGGTCAAGAGACATTAGGAGTAATATATAACTCTGGTTGGCTATTATGTAGAGAAGTCTTAAGAATAGTAAATAAAAATTTCAGAAAATAAATATGAATATACATTAAGGCACTGAAAGCTGTGCAATCGTATCTTACACAACTTACAGTGTTCCTTACTTGTTCGCTTATTATACGACATAGCTCGTAACATAGATAGTTTAAGTATATTAGTATATGGTAAGTATATTTTCCACGACCTTATAAAGATTTAGCTAGCCTTTGGGGCAGCTTTACTACGATGTTTGATAAAAGACCCTCACCTTGTGGAAGAACTGTGATATATGTAAATTAGCCTTACTGTTTAAATAGAATCGTAGTGAACAGGATTGATAAAGTAGAGGAATTAGAAGAAATTATTGGAACTATAAAACTGGTAAGAGCAACTATAAGAAAGTAGTCCCTACGCGTATACTTGACTCGGATTTTATGGTTAGAAGTATGCTTGAATCGGATTCAGTTATTAACAATTTAGAGTTCCCGATATAAATAGATATCTTTATTATAATATTTAGTTGAGCAGAATTAAACTAACCACTCCACATATATTGAATTCATTTTGATATGAATTATTCACAGAATCTTAATAAGATGATTAAATATTTTGGCTGTTAGTTATTGAGTTTCTACATCTGTTACTCAAAATGAGGAAGATTTATCACAATATTTATATTTGCGTCTTTAAGAAGACTCTTGAAACGAAGAAATGCAGTTCAGTTCATTACATAATCTATTTCCATAAGCAAATTCGGGATATGAACGTGGGTTCGCATGAAGAAATATAATTGAAAAACCATTATAAAATCAAACAAAAAACATATTGCCTCACATTTCAATGAATATAATAAAAAGGAAAATGCTTTTTTCTTATGGAGGTAATATTACAAACTCAAAACTAAGTTGAGCTGGTTTGGAGTAATTTCCATTGTGAAATATACGAGGCATAATTCAAAGGTAATGCTTCTATAGCCATGACATTTTTATTCGTAGTTAGGATATTCGAAATTCTTGTTGTATCTGAAAGCTAAATTTTTCGTCTATACAAGGTTATTCAAAATGAATCATCCAATTACAAAATAAATAAATGACACATGAATGCAATGGGAAAATATTGAAGTTTTTTTTACATGTCTTGAATATAACTTCCTTTAATTACACTAATTACACATATAATGTCAATCCGTAATGTAAATTCCTGCCGAACACGTTGCAAAATGTCAGTGGTAATTGAATATACAGCAGCAGAGATCCGTTGCTTAAGTTCACATAAATTTGGGGATAATGATAGCGCACGTACTTTATCTTATACAAACCCGCAAAGGAAGAAATCGCATTGGGCCAATGTACTGGAAATCTCAGGTAACTTGGGTGGCTATTTGTGTAACATCAAGTTATCTAGTTCCCTGCGACCGATCTAACTGCGAAGTAGCTCTGAGAAAGTTTCTAAAACAGCTTTCGCGAAATAGCTTTTGACCTTCTTTTTGAATAACCCTGTATAATGGGCTCGTTTTATTTCTACTCAAGAGTCGTTGGTATGTTGAGAACTGAAAAAATAGCGACCTACTTGAAGATGAGGTTAAAACAGAGAGGACTTATTCCACCCGACCTTGCAATTCTCAAATTTTACCTCTTTCTAAAGAGGAATGAGCATCTTACGGGACATCACTTTCGTTCTGAAGAAAAAGTGAAAGCTTCTATCAAAGCCAAGTGTCGACAGAAACTACCGGATTTCTTCTGCAACGGGTTTGCATGGCTAGTCACACGATGGCGCGATTATGGGGAAAGGAATGAGGATGATATCGAAAAGTGAATATTGCAATGCATAAAGGATACATGTAACTGCATAATTAAATGCAAGTAACTGCAAGTATTTGATAAAAAAAATAACAAATTTGTGTCCAGGGAGATATTCTTGTGCTTGATTAAAATTCCGATCATTCTGCCTTAACATGTCATATTAGACTCCTGCGGTCTTTACACGTAAGAAGCTTTTCACTTTTATTTTTTGATTATAACACGATTCTCATAGATATCAGACGTAATATTTTACTAAAGTTATAAAGTTTTCATAGGTTTTTAAAACTTAAGGGATAGCATTTCGTAATGCGAAAAATTTTGAGAAAGGTATTATTTTTATGTTTACATCATTATGGATATTAAATATTTTTTACGGGTTTCGATTAAAATTCAGTTCATATAAAGCTAAAAACTTAATTTTCAAAGTAATCTATTCTGAATTTACAATCTCCTATAAAGAATTTCTTTTGGATAAAATGGGGATGTTTTATTCATGTTTATTCAAATGAATTCAAATGTATGGTTTGAATAAAATGCTGGTGTATTTTATAGATAATATTTCCTTGATTTTTTTCCTTCCTTTATGCATGAAAATAAATTTGATTATTTCTCAGATAAAAGGAATTGCTAAAAAAGCAAACATGTATGCGGACAACAAAACCGAAAAGAATGTCTCTTATCCCTTTTCAAATACAGTTACGGTTTTTAATAAAATTCAATATGTTTAAAATGTTACAATTAAGTAAAGAATCTTTCAAATATTTCTTCTGTTTTTCTCTGCGGTTGCGGCAGTCGAGTGATCATGATCGCGAGCTCATGGCCAGCATTCTTTCCGTCGAGTCTTGAGTTCGAAACCTGATACCATTGTGGACCCGACGTGTATTGGGGCTGATGCCCTTTATATCTGTTCGAGGTCCCAAGTTCTCCCATTGGCATGGCGTGGAAGTTTGGAGGAGAAGGTGCCAACTCATTTATCTCCTTCGTCACTTAGCTGCGACTCAAAATTACGAGGGCCATTGTCGATTGCCCTCGTGCTAAGAGCGATGTTCTAAACAATAAATAAATCAATTTTTCTATAGTTTTATCCATGAGACTTGTTATTATATTCTTCTGACCACATATATCAGTGTAAATATAACAGAAATATTTACAATATAATTTAATTATTCTAAGAGAATTTTCAAGACTTGCGAGACTAAATTTTTGTTCTTAAAGAAATTCTTATTTGCAAATTTTCAACTCAAAATCTATAGACAAATTTAATTACATCATTGCTATAAATAAATACTTAAAAATTCCCACCTCAATGAAATCAGAATTATACTGAAATACGAAATGTTCCAGAGTATTTCTCTGAATGTAGAAAACGTAGTATAATTTTATGTAAATATGTTTATTTTTAAGAATTCTTTTAAATAATTGCCTGTTAAAAACAATATTGCGCTTAAGGAAACTTTTATGAATCGATATTGCATAGCTATTTGAAAATTTTAACAAGGTATTAAAGATTTTGTGACTTTATATACGTTTAATAAAATTTTAAGAATGAAAACTAATTTATTCTGCTTATTGTCAAATTTTCATGAGTATTCAATACAGGTAATACATTTAATTCAACACACAATCGATTATTACTATAAATATTTCCATCTATGCAAATGTTTAGGTTCTTAATCTAAGGTTTTAAAAAATCCAGGAAATTCTCGCAATATTTTTTTAAATCAATTTGTTTTTCAATCGCGTCGTTTGCTTTATTGTAACAACGAAAGATAATTTTAGCAACTTTTAATATAAATTTTTTCTTAAAATTGTCGTTATAAAAAGTAACATGTATTAAACTTAGACGAAACTGTGTAGGTCAAATATGAACTACCTTTTTAATTCACGTGTAAAGAATAGTAGTTAATTTAACATAAGTTTATTTAAATTACATACTTTAATTATTAAATGGGTTATTAAAAAGATTTCCTTCTCAAATAATGAAGATAATACTTGAGTCACAGCAATTTTTTCGAATTATTATATGTCTAGATTATCAGGTCGTAAAGACAATGTATAAAATAATCACTTCTCACTATTCTACAATACGATTTTTCTCAAAAATAAATTTCGAATTCGCTAATATGGCTGCGGAATAACCTCCAAGTGTCATTTCTGATTCATTATGGATCCACCTTTTCGATCAAAGAGTTGAAATTTAAAAAAAAAAAGTGTTTAGAAATATATGTTACAGCAAATATTAAGTTATGAGAACCTAATATTCAAGTAAATATTATTTCTACAAATCATTAATTCGGTACGCAATGAATTAATGCGAATAAAAATTAAGGTATTATGTATACATTTTTGACGATGTAATGAAACCAGAAAGTCTCATCTGAAATACAGTTTTCTTATTAATTCACAGCTGTTCCTCCCAATAAACTTCACAGCAACCTTATTGGAATTTCAAGTAGAAAAGTTACTATCTTTATAGTTAAAATGAGGAATATCAAGGGAGTATTTACAAAGTTTCGCAGCACCGTTAAGAGCACCAATTGACCAAAAAAATCAGACATGCAGAAGGTCATTTGTACGTTATGGAAACAATTTTGATGTCGGTTCCCTATGCATAAATGCCTTTTCTTGCCTATTGCTACTGTTGGATTTTTATTTTAGCTCTCGCTTAAATTTTCCACAAAAGTAGACTTTTTTCAAAATGGTCGAGTCAATTTGTGCCATTTCTCCGAAGCGATCCAAAGTCCTTCAAATGTAAGCGGAAACCGGTTTTCTAATGCCGGTTTTAATAAACAAAATACTCAAAATTCCATTGGAAAAGAATCAGATAATTTTACAGGAATTTCTGCAAATGGTATGTATTTTATTAGAGTTTCTGATTCTTTCATTGCTATATAATATTCAACATTTGATTTTGAAGTGTGACTCAAAGCTTCGTCCATTTACTTTCACAGTGTCTTTTCCGGCATATAATTGTTACATTTTGTTCTTTCGCGACTTTCCCTTTAACTAATCTTTGGATTTCTTTCTGATTGTGTTTGAATTCAAATTCATCCAAATAAAATGAAACATGGTTCGTAAAGATTAGATCGAAATTATGAAGTGTAGCGGATTAGATTGAGAAAATGTATTGATAAGCTGAGAAGAAATAAATAGTAGGAGAGATTATGAGTTGGAAATGGGTAAAGGAAACTAGTACTGGAGTGGAATGTATAAATGAAAGAATAAAGATCATTTTGTCAGTTTCCATTCAATAACTAGAAAGGCTTAACTTAGGGTTAGGTACTCGAACCATCAGCTCCAGTTATTCTACTCACTCGAACCCAAATGAATTGGTAAGAGAAAGATTAATTTAGTATCCTTATGATAATTCATATGCGCTGAGATAGATTTTACCCAGAAAGAGAAATATATGTGAAACAGATTTTAAACATCCAATACTTGAATAAGATGAAATTAGTTATTATTTGGACTCATTATTTATTTTATTGTGTGAATCACGAAGTAAGCTTATAAATGGCAGAAGATAGTAATATAGAGGTTTTACAAAATTCGAATTATTTAATCGAATATTTTTTTTCTTTAGCATTACTTATATTCATTTCAGTTTTAAATTGCTATTGCAAAATCCTGCCGTAATCATGATTCCTTTAGAAAATATTTCTTCAGAATGTTGAATCCGTTTTAAACGATTTTTTTCTTCTATAAAAGGGAAGAAAATCGCTCGTTTTCTGTTGAGCCCCCGTAAATGTTTCACCTGTCACGGCAAACTTTCATATATCTCCTCTTGGAAGATTTTCAAGTAGCTCTCTGCAGTTATATTTTATATCTTTAATGTACTTCCATAAAAACATGAGAGATTCAGGCTTAAACATTTTTTAATATTTTAAATGGTGTCTTTATAACTAACTAAGATTTTCAGTATGGGATGACATTACCAATTTCATTGCAATAAGAAGGAGACTTGTACCCTAAAGGTATAAGTTTCTTTCTCAAAAACTTGAAAACTTGTCCTGAAACTTGAAAACTTTTTTTAAAAACTTGTCTGTTCTAAAAAAAAACTTGTCTGTTCTAAAAAAAAACTTGTATCCTAAAGATTTAAGTTTTTTTCTTCAAAACTTGAGACTTGACCTTCTTATTGATGGCTGGGTTTCGAATAATTTTAGGGTAAGAATATTGAAACTTAGTCTTATTCAAATATTTAGCTAATCGTTGTTTTCTTTAATAATTCAATACATCTTTGAAATAGTTGAACTATGATTTTTATGTTTTACAATTTGTTGAGATGAATGTTCTCCTCGGAAAACGCATTTACACAAAC
>BMAW01039338.1:0-23689 GCA_019974015.1 Nephila pilipes | reverse complement strand
ATTACATCATCAACGTAGAGACAAGTGTCGAGCAATTCAGTTGCTGCTGGATACTGTTCACGATATTTCTCGATATGATGCTTAATTGTTGCGGAGAGTAAGAAAGGACTCTCTCCAAACATCGCACGCTTAAATCTGTAAACTTGAAACTTGTAGGGCTCGATTTGATTTGAACCAAGTTCTGGAAAAAGAAATCTAACTGCATCTCTGTCCTCGTCGCGCAATGAAATTTGTAAGAATGCACGTTCTATATCTGCGATAATAGCAATCTTGTTCAAGCGAAAGGAAATGATCAGATGGAATATGTTTGGATTTAAATTCACACCTGGCCATATACAGTCATTAAGAGCTAATTGTCCATCGTCATGGGAACTTGCATCGAAAACTATGCGCATCTTTGTAGTTAAGCTTTCTTGACGAAAGACCGCTTGGTGCGGTAAATAGAAAACTGCTCTATTAGTTGACCTTTCAGTTTGTAGAACCTTTTCAATTATTCCTTGCGACTCATATTCCTTTAAAATTTCAGAATATTGAATGAACAGAGTTGGGTCACGAATGAATCTTCTTGTTAATGATTTAGCACGTTTTTCTGCAACGGAAAAATTGTCTTGTAATTCTTGTTTATCCTTTTTCCAGGGAAACCCAACTTCATAACGAGCATTATTGAAACGTACTGAAGTCTTAAAATATTGCATGGCTTGGTCATCTAGATCACAGTTCGGTTCGTCTGTAATGCCTAATGACTCTAGTTCCCAAAATTTTGTTATACTGTTATCAACCTTATCTTGGAGGAAATTGCAATAGTAATGGTTTGATTGTTCGTTTTGAATGGAACCTGTAACAATATAACCGAACACAGAGTCTTGCAATATTATTTGATCGTCATATAACTTTATTTGTGCACTCTTTAATAACTCATAAAATATTTCCCCTCCAAGAAGAATGTCAATACGTTTGGGAATATTAAATTCCGTATCTGCATAAATTATATTTTTTGGAAAATTTATTTTTGTGATATCAAACGGTTCTGCAGGAACACATCCTGTTATTTCAGGCACTAAGAGAAAGTTAAGTTTTCTTTTGAATGATCCACTTTCGTTTGAAATTTCAGTGATCACTCTTTCTTTTACAGCAGTGCAAACACCGTTCACACCCACAATTTTCGCGTTTATTTTTTGTTTCTTCAATCCTAAACATTCCGCGGCTTCGATGCTACATAAGCATTGCTGACTCCCGCTGTCTAGAAGTGCATTCAATAGACGCCAGCTGCCTCCCGCACTTTGAACTTTGACCTTGGTGGAGGAAAGCAAAACCGATTTGTTCTTTACTGTTGTATACAAACACGATGTAGCGGTTGAAGAAAAATTTACTTGTGGTGAATCGTTCATCGGCGCAGGAGTTGGGTCATAAATAATCCTAGATGAACTCTGCAGGGAGGGAACAGGAAGGTTGCCGTTCGTTGGGTTAGATTCTAAACGGGGTTTACTTGCATTGCAAAGAAGTGAATTATGGTTGGCATTGCACCACTTACATTTTTTGTTTAATTTTAAACAGTTCTTAATAAGCTGATGACTGAGACAATTAAAACACAGATTTAGAGATTTCACTCGATTGTTCCTATCTTGAATAGACATATCATGAAATTTCTTACATTTAAAAACTGGTTGTGGTTCTGACAAACATAGAGGGCAATTTTTTTTATCACTTTTTACAACAAACGTTTTGAATTTGAGAGGATTTTCGTTCTTTGGTTTCAACGAGGAATTTCTCTGCACGTTTTCTAAAGCTTGGCTTCTTTTAATTAAAAAGTCTAAAAATTTATCCCATTCAGGCAAATCATTGGAATGTAATTCCATTTCAAATTGTTTACGAGATTCATCGTCTAGACGTTGGGTGATAACAAAAATTAGCATTGATTCACACAAAGCGTTAGGTTCTAATTCTAATTGTTTTAAAGCTCTCAGATGACTCTGAATGGAGTCAATTAAATTTCTAAGGTGAAATGCAGATTCAAATTTTATTTTGTTAGGATTCAACAGTTCAGCAATGTGGCTATTAACGATTATTCTTTTGTTTTCATATCTTCGTTTTAAGGCGTCGAATAAAGATACGTATGAATCATTAACTGTTTGTAATTGTTTTGCATTGCCTTTGAGGGCAGATTGTAAATAATACAATTTTTGAGAATCCGATAAACAAGTATTATCATCAATTAATGTTACAAACTGAGATTTAAATTGTAACCAATCAACATATTGTCCCGAAAATTCAGGTAAATTAATAGAAGGCAGTTTTACGTTACAATTAGTAAAATCATTGTTTACAGACAATTTAGAGGTATTCAAAGCTGAAGATTCAAGTAAAGTATTGAGACTCACCTCTAAATTATCAGCGTCTTGTTCCATTTTATCCAAACTGTTTTCAAAATCAGGGAGTTCTTCATCCGAAAGAATGCTGTAACTTTCGTTTCGTAAAACGTCGATTTTCGCTTTGACCTGGGAAAGCGAGACTTGTTTACTTTTTACTTCCACTTGATTCAATGGAGAATCAGCACTTTCTAAAGAGTTTTTAATCCGAGTAATTTGACCGAGCAAATATGCTTTCCTTCTGCTCAACACGGTGAGTTCCGATAGTTCTTTTGGCGCCATGTTATCAATTTTTGATTCTCGGGCTCGTGTGACCACAAATACTGTATGGTGATGAATTGATTAGACTTTGAGTTATTGCAACTTATCTATTCAAACAAAGAGCTATGGACTGTATACAAAAATATGAATGTTTATTTGAGCGACGGTTGGTACGTCGTGCTCCTAGGGTGATGTCTACAGGAAGAATGAATACAATAAAAAAAAAACAAGAATATGACGACTAGCGCCATCTGCACTCGCGGGTCGTAACAGTTGCTAAGAATATTTTCTAAGTCTGTGGTGTTAATGTTGTTTTGGGGAGGGTGATAAATGGTGGAGATTGTAATTTTTCTATTATTTCTTGTTTCAATGATAATACTGGTGTTTTCAGAAGTTCGCGTGTCTTTTAAAATTAAGTGGTGGGGTATGGAGTTTTTAATTATTAATGCAGTGCCTCCTCCTCTGTGAGAAAGACGGTCAGTGCGATAAACAGTGTAGTTTGGTATTTTTAGTTTGTCGGGGGGGTTAAGGTGTGTTTCTTGTATTCCTATTATGTCTGGATTCTGTTGTGTTATGAAATGTTTGAGTTCTTCTATTTTTTGGCGGATGCCGTTAGCGTTCCAACTGACTATTGTGAGGGGGGGAGGATAATTATTGTGATTATTAAAAATTAAGTCCAAATATCTAAAATTTTGGGAATACTCTCAAAAATTATTTCAAATTTTTTGAGAGCATCATTACTTTTTTTAAGTTCTTGACCGATTGATTTTAGGAGTTGCATGGATTTAATAATTTTTTCCGGATTGAAAATGTTTAAAATGTCCTTGAAGTCGCTGGCGAAAGAACCAGTTTCTTCTGGGATCGTTTCAGTTGTGGGTGTGGTGGCGGGTGTGGAAGTGTTGGTTGGCGGTGCGGGGGGAGAGGTGGTTTCGGTTGGTGTTGTGTTTGTAGTTTCTGCTAATGCAGCAGCACGTTTTTTAGCTCTTTCTTCCCAGGCATTAACAGCGGGGGGAGGAGAGGGTTTGAAATTTAGCGGATTTTTCGGACATTCCGAATAGTTTGCGGTGTGCTCACCGCCGCAATTGCAGCATTTGGCTGGGGTATCTTTGGATTTTTGGCACATGCTGGAAAAATGTGCTTCTCCACATTTTAAGCAACGAGGAGCTCTTGAGCAGTGTTTGCTATGGTGGTAGAATGATTGACACCTATAGCACTGGTTTGGAATAATTCTTTTTTTTAATGGTTCGATTTTAATTTTTAAGTAGCCGATATGATCAATGCTAAATATCTCGGCGTTTTTTGGGTTTTTTGGAACCTGTATGAGGAATAGGGGCATTGCTTGATTCGTTTTCCTGCTCTTCATAACGTGGCAGGTTTCGACTTTCCAGCCGAAACCTCCAAGTTCTGAAATTATTGTGGTTGGGTCGGTGTCTGTGGGTAGTCCTCGAATTACAAATTTGGCCAATTTTTGTCCAGGTAATTCGTAAGTGTGGGATTCTAGTTTATTTTCCGCGGTATGTCTTTGGATACTACGGTGTGAATCAGCGGTAGTAGGGAAAACCTTTAGGTTTGTTCCGTTGATTTTTCCAACGATTTTTTCGTTAGTGATGGTGTTGATTTTTTTAATTAATTCGTTGGGGTTTTTAACCTTTGTTAATACAATAGGAGGAATTTTAGATTTGTTTATTTGTTCTTGCTCGGTTGTTTCCATATTGATTTCCTCTGTAGTGAGGGAATCGAATTTATTAGCAGTTGGGGTGGGGGGGGGGGGGATCAGGTGTGTTTGAAGTGGATGGTTTAAAAAAAATAGTGGTTTGCTAAATTTTTGGATTTAATTTTTTTCCTTCTGGAAACAGTCGCAAAACCATCTTCTGAAGGGGAGGGGGTGTTAAGCGATTCCAAGATTTCTTTTTTAAGGTTTTCTTTTAATTTATTTACATCGTTTTCAAGTGTATTTTTTAATCGGTTAATTGTTTCGTTTTCTACTGCTAGTTTGGCAATAGTGGTGTTGGCTTCATTGTATTTTATTTGTAGGTTTGCACGATAAATGCAATGTTCTAAATTAAGAAGGTTTTTGTATTGGTTGAGGGGGATCTCTTCTGAGCGAGGACCGTTAAGTATGTTGGCAATTGCAGTTGACAGCAAGTCATACTGCGCAATAGCAAGCAATGAAATAAGACGATTGCACTCGTCTGCGGTTAGCAAGCAATTAAGTCCCAGGCTGGCACTTACCTCATCTGGAAGACTTGAATCGGCTTGAATCATCATTGGGGCGGTTGAAATGTTCATAGTTATGGTGAAAAGTTAGTTTTTCCACCCTTCCGGGTCGGAAAAAAAGTCTGACTTGTAGTCAGCTAAAAGTCTTATTTTTGAAAAAACAAAAAGTTTTTTCACTTAATCAATTATTTCAGCGATGATAAGTCACTATAATAAGTGCTTGTTCAAAAAATCAAGAAGAAATATTGATAACTTCCGCAAAACGGGAGAGAGCAGCTTTCGTGGCTTCACGCAGTGAAGCCTCGACGTCGAATGCAAAAAATGTAAAAAATGCAAAAAAAATGAAAAAAATTGACAAACGAATCGACGACAATCAAATAGTTTTGTGAGTGCTAGCCTGGGTAGGCATTTTACTCCTGTTTTAATTTTTTCTTTTTCAGGTGAAAAAGAACAGCAATTAGCAATAGAACAAGCAGTTTACATGCGCCGAGGCGCTTAGTATCAAGGATAGCGATGCAAAGGAGAAGAGAAAGTAGTGAATAAGAATATAAAAAAGAAATGTTTTTTTTTTTTTTTTTTTTATGTTATTTTTAGTTTTATTTCTGTGTTCTAGCATCCGAGGAAGGAAGAACTTTTTATTTTAAGAAATAAAATAAAATAAATGGAATAAATGAAAAATCCTAGTGACCTCAGCAATGAAACGCATTGAGCAGACAGGGTCCTTTATGGAATGATGCTGAATGTGTTCCGAAGCGAGTATAAAAATCAATTAGGAATTAAAATAAGTATAATAAAAAATGTATAAAAAGAAAGTTTAAAGATAGATGAAAGGAATGATAGATGAAAGCGGTAGGCAAGCAACTGGATCTGAGCACGCCGAGCAAACAAACAGAGCTTCGGTAAGGGAGATGGATTTTGACGGTAGGACGAAGGAGACTTCTGATTGGTAGTTGAGAGATGGAGGAGGAGAGGGTGAGCGCTTGGAACGGAGCGCTTTCTGATTCAAGGGGGTGGGTGGTTGGGGTCTGGGGTAGAAGAGGAGCGGAGGGTGAGGTAAGTTTCCTATTGGCTGAGATGGAGTGGCGGAGGGATGTGGGTAGGATCGAAACGGAATGAAATCGTGTTTTAAAAAGTGAATTAAGGGGGGTACAAATTGAAATAATTTTTGCAGGATTCGTAAGGGAAAGGATGGAAACCGTTATTATGGGTGAACAATTTTTGTGCTTGGATTAGGTTATTAGGATGGGTGTGAATGGACGAGAAAAAACGCCTAGCAAGGTACGCGATGTGGTTACGAACTTTTTGACACTATTCCTTAAGGTCGCGAGTGCGACTGCCCGTCAAGGTCAAGACACAAATACTTGCAATAAGTATTTCTATCAATTTTTCTAACTCAACGAGTTCAACCACCACTATTGATCATCACCCCTTTTTTGACCCGGAATGAACATGGATACGATTAATGACATGGAACTGACAACGACGCCTACCACTTCTCCAGCAAGCTCGCCGATTCCCATACCTCAAGGAGAATCCACTTGCCTCATCAGAAGAAAATTCGCCATGGAAATGGAAGTGCTAAATTTAAAAATCATCAGCCAGACCAGCCTATTGGAAAACATCAAAAGATACCCACAATACGAGGAAACACAACTCTTCCAGATCGAGCAGAATGAGCTGACCATACTCCAAGCTAAAAGGGACCAAATGGTAAGTGCTTTTCAAACTATTGACCCCTGTGAGATCATCGGCTGTCCACACCACTCTCATTTAAAATTAACTCCGAGACCAGTTCAATTAATTAATCATTCTCCTAGAAAAACACCCATCCAACAAACTAAAAGAAAAGACGAAGATGGATTCATCTCTCCCCCTTTACGAAAAACTGCTAAAATAAATCAAAATCAAATCCCTACTCAAAATCTACTCACAACTAGTAATAGATTCCAAAACTTAATTCCAATTTGTAACGACACTTCTGATTCGCCCGTTTCGCAACCAATCACAGTTCAAATACCTAATGTCTCCACCCTACCACCCCCCATAATGTTAAAAATCACCAAAAATTATAGAGAGCAGCTTAAAACTTTAACTAATCAATTTCCTAACCTACGTACTCGCCTATCAGGCGAATACATCAAGCTTTACACAAACACCGACACAGAATATAGAGAAATAAACAAAACCCTCCAAAGCATCAACTACGAATATTATATCATAAAACCAGTCATGGAGCGACCGATTCGTATCTGCATAAAAGGCTTACCTCGTGATACTCCCACCACAGACATACAGGAAGAATTGAAAGACCTTGGTTTTGAGGTTGAAAAGGTCGCACAGCTGCATAATCGCAGAACTAAACGACCTCTCCCCGTCTTTCTTGTCACCTTGCCTAGGACCGAAAAGGCCGCAAAAGAAATTTTTGAACTCAACAGAATCTGTTACATGGCTATAAAAATAGAAAATTACCGAGGAAGGGGTGTAACCCAATGTTACAATTGTAACAAGTTTCACCACTCCTCAGAAAACTGCAGAATGCAACCAAGATGCCTAAAATGCGGTGAACCACATTTCACACGGGACTGCACTATAAAAGAAAAGCAAAGCAACCCTCTATGCATCAACTGCGAAACTCACGGCCATATGGCCTCCTGGGCTCGCTGTCCATCTTATCCAAAACCTCTTAAAGGAGCTACCAGCTATAGGAACTCTAAAACATTTATCAGTAACAAAACAACTGAAAATTATTCATTTGCCCAAGCAATTTCTAACGCTCCACGTCCCCAGATGGCGCCACCCAAAACGAGCGAATCAGAACGTCACGCACAAAATGAGGCCAGATATTTTAAAAAACCACCCATTAACAACCCCCCGCAATATAATAGATACGGAAATAACGCAGCACAACCAACTGACCTACTCTTCATCCTAGCAGATCTTTTAAACAAATTCCCTGGTTTAGCACAACAGTTGCCCAGGATCGCGGCAGTAAAAAATGACAGAAATCAAACATATGCCATTATAGAGGCGCTCCTCGACTCCGAATCCTATGTATAAAACCCCCAAAAATTGTAACATTCCCCATATCACAGGCCTCAGTTTGTGCTCATGGAACGCAAACGGAGTAAATAATCGTAACGTAGAGCTACGAATATTCGTAGAGAAGCACGCCCCAGACATATTACTAATACAAGAAACTAGACTCAGACCAAATAACACATTCTACCTAGCAAATTACATATCATATAGAAATGATAGAATTAACAACACCCAACCTTCGGGAGGAACCATGATTTTAATTAAATCCAACATCGCACACCATCTACAAAATACAGCACCCCTCCAACATGTTGAAGCCACCATTATCACTGTCACCCCCCTGAACCAAAATTCCTTCACCATCGCTTCCATATACATTCCACCCTCCTCAGATAAAAGACTTTTTACACTTGACCTAGAAACCATATTACAAACCAACTCAAATTGTGTTATTTTTGGTGATTTTAACGCCACACACAATTCTTGGAATTGCAGGAAAAACTCCACCAGAGGAATTCAACTTAAAACTTTTGCTGACAAACTTGACCTACAAATAGCCTTCCCCCCCACACCCACCAGATTTGGACATAACACCACCAACACACTTGACATAGCTTTAATAAGAGAATTCCACCACCCTTTTGAGATCACTGCAATTCCTGAACTCTCTTCTGACCACAATCCAGTCATAATAAAATTTAACTTCAATTTAATTAAAACAGAAACAAAAACACTGCATAAAACACAGTGGTCAGATTTCACCCAACACATGCAACAAAACACTAGCTACTTTGATTTCATTAAAATCAACACCACTACACAACTTGAAAACAAAATAGATTTTCTTACTAACAAAATAAAAGAAGCATACAATAAAGCCTCAACACCAATTAAAAATAACAATCAGACCTACACACCACAAAATATTAGAACCCTCATCAAAAACAAAAACAGAATAAGGAAACAATTTCAAAAAACATTAAACCCCACCTTCAAAAATCAACTTAATAGAATTAACTCAATAATTAAAAAAGAAATTAAAACATTTAAAGACCAAAACTGGAATCAAAGACTCTTGTCATTAAACACATCCGACAATTCACTCTGGCAAACCACAAAATTTTTCAAAAAGAAAAAATCAAAAATACCCACCTTAACCACAAACGGTGGCCCAGCCAACACAGACAATCAAAAAGCCAACATCTTAGCAGAGACCTTGACTACAAACTTTCACGAAAATCCCCGACCTTCTGACTTCCACACTAATATTGATAACCAAGTCTCTACTACTTTAAATGATTTTTTCCTTTCCCCCACTAACACCATCATCGAACCAGCTTGCCCAGATGAAATCATCAATTACATTAAAAAAACAAATTCTAAAAAGGCACCTGGCAAAGATGAAATTACTAACAAAATGCTTAAAAACCTCCCTATGAAAATCATTTTAATACTAACGTACCTTATTAACAAAATACTAAAACTCAAATTTTTCCCAAATTCCTGGAAAACTTCAATTATCTTTCCCATACTCAAACCTGGAAAAAACTCACACCTCCCAGATAGCTACAGACCCATCTCCCTTTTATCCACAATAAGTAAACTCACAGAATCCATTATTTTAAATAGACTTAAAACCCACACCAATGAAAATAATATTATCAACCCAAATCAATATGGCTTCACTCAACAACTTTCCACCATTCATCCACTACTACAACTTACAGAAACCATATCGTCAGGATTTGAAAAACGTCAATCCACAGGTGTCATATTCCTAGATATACAAAAAGCCTTCGACAGAGTGTGGATTGACGGACTAATATACAAACTCATTACAAATAATTTCCCTCCCCCCCTTATTCACCTACTTTACTCCTACGCAAAAAATAGATCTTTTCAGGTAAGAGTTGGTAATTCACTCTCTAATAAATACAACTTTAATAATGGAGTAGTACAAGGATCTCTGCTAGGACCAATTTTATTCAATATCTACGTAAATGACATACCAAACTATTCCCTCACAGACATAAACCTTTACGCCGACGATACTGCAATAATCTCAAAATTCAAAAACCCAAAAACTGTAACTAAATCACTCAACCTTCACCTCAAACTCCTCGAAAACTTTTACAATACATGGGAAATAAAAATAAACGTAGAAAAATCCGCAGCAATAATTTTTACCAAAAAAAGAATTCTCCCACCACCTCCCATCATGTACAACACAGAAATCCCCTGGTCTGAGTCTACAAAATACCTAGGAATAACCTTTGATAAAAGACTCACTTTTAAACAACACTTCCTACAAACGCGTGAAAAATTCCGTAAACTTACAAGAGCATTATACCCCCTAATTGGACGGAATTCTAAAATGACAATAGAAAACAAAAAGCTTCTCTACACCTCCGTTATGCGTCCAGTAATATCTTATGCATGCCCGGTTTTGGGTTTCTCCTGTAATTCCAATATTAAAATTCTTGAAACTTCTCAAAACTCTACACTAAGAATGATCACAAAAGCCCGGTGGTTCATGAAAAATACCGAAATTAGAAAAGCACTCAAAATTAAAACTTTTAAAAAACATATCCAAGACCTATCTAAAAACTTCTTTGCATCCTTAAACAATATCAATAACGATAACATCCAAAATCTAGAAAACTACGTATTACATCCTAAAATTAAAAGACCCCGTCAGATATTATTAGACTCCTACGAACCACCTTAACTTTTTAATATTTTTATGAATCCTTCCATTATCTACAAATTAATTCTCCTTATTAGACAATCTTATAAAATAATACCCCAATACTGAGCATGCACCCCTCAATGAAATAGCCGATCTCCAGGACAACCAATAGTAAAGCACTTTACCACCCCTTCTCCATCTCAAGATGAAAACCAACTTCCATTTAGAACCGGACGTTGCTCGACCGGTAGCATAATCGATCAAACAAAATGCAGCACCCGGTGCTGCGGACACTGAACGGGAGGGTGGCCGTTTGACGGTCCTCTCCTCTCTTTTCTCCCTTTTTTCAAAATTACTGAAGCAAGTAAACTTTTTCTTTCAACCAAGCTAAATACAATTTTTATCCTGCCATCATCGAAGTTTCCTGCAAGATACGGGTTGGAAAGGCGGCTACGCCGCCTAGGTACCCGCAGAAACATTCATAAGTTCATAAGATGTGGTTACGAATGAGAGGGATGTGAAGGTCTTTATGGATGACAGTATTTCTAACGAACCAGGGTGCGTTTACAATAATACGGAGAATTTTATTTTGAAGGGTTTGAAGTTTTTTTATATGGCATTTAGCGGCGTAGCCCCAAACGGAGCAGGCATACAGGATAACTGGTCTTATGACTTGTTTATAGAGTAGTAGTTTGTTTTTTAATGATAGTACTGAATTACGACCTATTAAGGGCAGGCAATTAAAAAAATTTTTCCAGCATTTTTCTTTGATGTTGTGAATATGTTTTCCAAATGTGAGTCGTTTGTCTAATGTAATGCCTAGGTATTTAATTTCAGGGCTCCAATCAATTTCGTTGTTAAAAAGTTTTAATTTTTTACTGGGTGGAGGGGCTGTACCTTTACGAAAAATGATAACTTGTGTTTTATTGGTATTAACTGAAATTCTCCATAAGGTGAACCAGTGTTGAATCGATTTAAGGTGGGTCTGTAGTTTTTTTCTTGCGGTATTTTGGTTGTGTGATTGGACGAGGATGGCGGCGTCGTCTGCAAATAAACAAAGGCTGGTGAGGGGTGATTGAGGGAAGTCATAGGTGGCTAAAGAATAGAGACAGGGACTGAGGACAGACCCTTGAAGACAGCCGGCTAAAATATTGCCTGTAAAGGACAAAGATTTATTAATTTTTACCTGAAAAGTTCTGTTTTTGAGGAAGTCATTAATGAGCATGATGAGATATGGTGGGAAGTTGAGAGAGATAAGTTTGTATATGAGGCCATCGTGCCAAAGACGATCAAAGGCCTTCTGGATATCTAGGAAAATTCCTAAAGTGATGTATTTATGGTTAAAACCTTCTGTAATCATATTGGTAACACGTAGTAATTGGTGGACAGTGCTATGTTTTTCCCGAAAGCCAAATTGAGCTGAAGGGAGGATATCATTGGTGTTTGTGAATTCAAGGATGCGGGTGAGGATGATTTTTTCAAAAATTTTTGAAATAGCATTAAGGAGGCTAATGGGTCTGTAGTTATTAGGCAGGGAGTGGTTTTGGTTCGGTTTTGGAAAAAGAATAATGATTGCATGTTTCCATGCTTGTGGGAAGTATGCGTGTGTGAGACATTTATTATAAATTTTTGTTAGGTGGGTGATACAGTTAATGGGTAGAGATTTAAAAGCTTTGTTATGGACGCCATCCTGTCCAGGTGCTTTTCTATTTCTGAGATTTCGAATTATGTTAATGACTTCTTGTGGTGAGGTGAGGCGGGGGTGAGGTGGGATATTTTCGTGTTGGGTGAAAAAATTTTGAACATACGATTCCGTATGTTCAATGTGATCGTCGTCGTAAGGTTCACTATTTTCTTGGAAAGAGTTTTCAAGTGATTGGGCGAAGACATCAGCCTTCTCAGAATCGGAATAAACGAGGCCTGAGCTACTGCTGAGTGGTGGGATTGGTTGGAACTTACGAGTGAGTTTTTTATTAATATTAAAGAGGCTATTGTCTTCGGTATTAAGTTCTTTAAGAAATGTTTCCCATTTATTATTTTTGTGTATTAGAATTTCTTTTTTAATTAAACGTTGAAGTCTATTTAATTCTTGTTTAAAGGGGGGGTATCTAAAATTTTGCCATTTGGGTGTTTTGCATTGAAATCTCCGAAGATGATTCCTTTAGTATTGTCATCTAGTAGTGAAGCTATTTCATTTTGATTAATGGTGTTGAGGGGTGGGTGATATACTGTAGAAATTGTAATTTTTTGTCGGTTTCTTGTCTCTAAAAAAATTGTGGTGTTTTCGCTTGTGGATGTATTTTTGATAACTAAATGATGTGGAATGGAGTTTTTTATGAGAAGAGCTGTACCGCCACCTCTGTGAGTTAGTCTGTCAGATCTATATGTTGTGTAGTTTGCAATTTTTAATGTGTCCGGGGGGTTGAGATGTGTTTCCTGTATGCCTATGATATCAGGATTATTTTCATAAATAAAGTTTTTAAGTTCGTCTAGTTTATGTTTGATACCGTTAGCGTTCCAGCTTACTATTGTCAGGGTAGGGCTATTGGTTATGGGACGATTAAATGTTAACACCAGATTTCGAGGAGTTGAGGAATGCATGCAAAAATTATTTCGAATTTTTGTATACTGTCTGTGCTTTTTTTAAGGTTGGAATTAATGTTTTTTAGAAGGTTCATGGATTCGATTATTTTTTTAGGATTAAACAGGTTGAAAAGATCTTTAAAATCTGACGCGAAGGATGCTGAATCATTATTTTTTTCCTCACTAGGAGAAGTAGCGAGTGTAGCGGGAGGAGGGGTTGTCGGGGCAGGAGTTGGGAGGGGTGGGGTAGCGGAGGAATTTTCCTGAGCTGGGATTGGTTGTTTTTCAATCCGCGCAGCTTTTTTTGTTCTTTCTTCCCTTTTGTTCTTTCTTTTTTTCTAATTGTTCATTTAAACAAGATTATTTTATACGGAGCAGAAGCGTGTAAACTCGCTGGCGCTCGTTTACATCTAATTTTAGTAGTCTTTCTTCCCTTTCAGAGCATTCCCATTTTCATTCGAAGTCGAGGCTTCACTGCGTGAAGCCACGAAAGCTGCTCTCTCCCGTTTTGCGGAAGTTCTTATTTTATCATCACCAAATTTAATACAAACATTTATTACTGTGAATTATATACTTTGAAAGTATAATATTAAGGAAAAAACTACAAGTTTTTTCTAAAACTATTGTCTCAGTGCCGAGTGCACTCCACTCGCTTTCCGACCCGGAAGGGTGGAAAAAAACTTTTTACCGCCAAGATGTCTGATCCCAACGCCCTGTTGATGTCTCAGAGCAACTTGAACCTGCTTCCCGAGGAGGTAAGTGCCTGCCTGGGTACGCAAACTCTGCTGAGTGCAGACTACTGCACTCACATAATAACACTGCTTGCTTCTTCCCAATACGAGATGTTCTCTTCGATCATCTCGAACATACTAACTGCACCTGGTTCTGAGGTTACCCTCCCTATAATACAATACAAAAACCTGATGAACTTAGAGCATACGCTCTATAGAAAAACCCTACAAAATAAATTTGATGAGGCCTCTGCCACTATTATCAGACTTTCTCAAGAGTCTGAAAATTTGCAAGCCATGCAACAATCTTTCCTATCTGATCAAGAATTAATTAGAAAATCGATCCGCGAGGAAATTCTCGCAGAACTCAAAAACAATCCTACTACTACTGAAGATGGTTTTGTTTCCGTTAATCGTCGGAAGAAAATTAAAAAAAATCCCGCTATCACTGATCACTACCACTTTAAAAATAAAAACAAAAGTAATGATATAAATACCCCCAGTCCGTCCACTTCCACTACTCCTCCATCTCAGATAAACATCCCATTATCAAACCAATTCCAAAATCTAGAAATTGAGGAGAATATGGACTCCGAAATCACCACCACACCTAAAATACCCCCTATTATATTAACCAAAATCAAAGATCCAAACGCTATGATAAATAATATTAATACTTTAACCGGCGAAAAAACAGTCGGTCAGTTAAACGGATCAAACCTTAAAATTTTCCCTTCATCAATTAACGCCCATAGAGCAATCCAAAAACACATTGCCGAAACTAATATCGAATCTCACACCTATGAATTACCGGGTCAGAAACTATCAAAATTTGTCATTCGGGGTCTCCCCGCGGATACCGAACCCAAATCAATCATAGAAGAAATTAATAATTTAGGATGGCAAGTAGAAACTTGTCATGTAATGAAATCCAGGAAAACCCACACCGCGATACCCCTTTTCTTAATACAGGTACCCAAACACGTAAAAAATCAGGAAATATTCTCTATCGACCACCTTGGTTATTTAAAGGTGGTCATCGAACCTCTTAAAAAAAAGACAGCGGCTAACCAATGTTACCGCTGTCAGTCTTTTTACCATCACTCAAAATTCTGTTCCCGTTCTCCTCGGTGCCTAAAATGCGCCGAAAATCACTTAACAAAACAGTGCACTAAACCCTCAGATACCCCTGCTAAATGCTGCAACTGTGGCGGCCCCCATACTGCAAATTTTTCGGCTTGTCCGAAAAATCCAACTCATTTTAAGCCCTCACCCCCTCCCGCCGTCAATGCGTGGGAAGAGAGAGCGAGGAAAGCCGCTCGGATCGCAGAGCAACCAATAGCAAGCTCGGAAAACACCACCGCTAACACCCTCCCCCCACCCTCCGCTGATGCTTCGACGGCTGCTAGCGAGAACGCTGCCGCTTCCACTCCTAACACAGATAACACCGACACCAGCTCAGACTTTAAAGATCTATTCAGTCTCTTTAATATGAAAAAAATAATGCAATCCCTTACCCTTTTGAAAAACATAAATGAAAAATTAAAAAAAACAAAAGATAGCCTTCAAAAATTTGAATGCATTTTCGAAAGTATTCCATTGCTGATGAATATCTGGTGTTAGTTTTTAATAGCTCAAATAACAATAGCCCTTCCCTCACAATAGTTAGCTGGAATGCCAATGGCATTCGTAATAAAATAGACGAACTGAAGCATTTCGTTTCTGAAAATAACCCTGATATCATAGGCATACAGGAAACACACCTGAACCCGCCAGACAAATTACACATTTCAAATTATACTACATACAGAACAGACAGACTAACACATAGAGGAGGAGGCACTGCCATCCTCATAAAAAATTCGTTCCGCCACCATCTGACCATTAAACATACATCCACATCAGAAAACACAACCATTTTTATTGAAACTCGAGACCACCAAAAAATCACTATTTCTAACATATACCACCCTCCCCAAAACACAATTAATGAAATTGAAATAGCTAATCTCCTCGAGGATAATCCGAAAGGAATTATCTTCGGGGATTTTAATGCAAAACATCCAACTTGGAATAGAGGGCGCTCCAATAGCAATGGTCGCTCTGTACACAACATCATGACACAACACAACTTTTTACTCTGCGCTCCTGATTCACCGACACATTTCCCCTACAACACCAACACTAATACTATTATTGACTTCGGGTTACTGAAAAATATTTTAAATTGCACTTGTAATAGTATCAATGACCTTTCCAGCGATCACAATCCAATTGTATTCGAATTAACACTCCGAAACCTACTCCCCTCCCCCCTCCGCACTATGACAACAACCAATTGGAATCGTTTTAACAAGACCATTTCTAATCTCATTCCAGGGAATCCGATCATCAATTCCGTTTCGGAAATTGACGATCACATTATTAATTTCACAAATCACTTACAGGATGCAATTAATACCTCCAGCACTACCAGAACTATTGACACACCACACCTCAGACTCCCTCCCCATATTGTTAATCTCATTAAAGAGAAAAATAGGGTCAAAAAAATATGGCAACATTGCCGATACCCCCCCTTCAAACAAGAAGTCAATAGACTCCAAAGGCTTATTAAAAAACAAATTAATATTCATAAAAATAATAAATGGGAAACATTTCTTAAGGAATTAAATACTGATGACAATAGCTTATTTGACATTAATAAAAAATTCACTCGCAAATTTCAACCCATCCCCCCCCTCTCTAGTCGAACTGGTCTTGTTTTCTCGGATTCCGATAAGGCTGATGTCTTTGCGGATTCACTAGAAACGTCCTTCCAAGAAAATCCTGAACCGTACGACGATGATCACATCGAACGTACGGAATCCACAGTCTACACCTACCTTTCAGAACACACACATTACAATTTCACCCCTTCCCTCACCTCACCAAATGAAATCATAAATATCATTAAAAATTTAAAAAATAGAAAAGCCCCTGGACAGGATGGCATACATAATAAAGCATTTAAATCGTTACCCATTCATTGTATAACACACCTCACTAAAATTTATAATAAATGTCTCACTTTCGCCTACTTTCCTTCACAATGGAAGCATGCTATTATAATACTTTTTCCAAAACCTGGTCAAAACCACTCGCTCCCCAATAACTACCGTCCCATCAGCCTCTTAAATACCATATCTAAAATTTTTGAAAAAATCATTCTCACCCGTATCCAATCACACATAGAAATACATGACATCCTTCCATCAGCCCAGTTCGGATTCCGTAACAAACACAGTACAGTCCACCAACTCCTTCGTGTAGCTAATACAGTTACTGAAGGTTTTAACCACAAACAGATAACATTAGGAATTTTCCTCGATATTCAGAAGGCGTTTGATCGGCTCTGGCACGATGGCCTCATTTTTAAATTAATTACTTTAAAATTCCCTCCTTACATCATTATGCTCATTAATGACTTCCTCAAAAATCGCACCTTCCAGGTCAAAATCAACCATTCTCTCTCCTTTACAGGACATATTTCTGCAGGATGCCCTCAGGGGAGTGTCCTCAGCCCCTCCCTCTATTCTTTAGCCACATACGACTTCCCACAGACACATTTCTCAAGCTTATGTTTATTCGCGGACGACGCTGCCATCCTCGTCCAATCCAATAATCAAAACACAGCAAGAAAAAAAATTACAAATTCACCTAAACTTAGTACAACAATGGTTCACCTACTGGCGCATCGCAGTCAACACCAACAAGACACAAGCCATTTTATTTCGAAAAGGCCATGCCCCCCCCCCTTCAAATAAATTAAAACTTTTTAACAAAAAAATTGAATGGAGCTCCGAGGTTAAATACCTCGGAGTTATTATCGATAAAAGACTCATTCCCATACGCATCTTGCCGTAATTATTTCCATCTATACCCTCCTTAAATATTAAAAATAAATCGCGTTTTCATCCGCTCCGGCATACATACCCTCCCCTCCTCTGCATCCTCTCCACCAATCCGAAACAAGCCTCACCCACCCATCTCCCCACTGCTTGTGACCACCCTCCGCCGCTCTCTCCACCATCGCTCACCCACTCCTACCTCCCTAAACCGTCAACCAATCGTCTTCTGTTCACCAACGGCCAAAACCCTCTTCATTCACCGAGCTCAAACATCAGATTGGAAGATGATGATGACCTTGAGCTTATGACACTACCATCGATTGATGAGTAGAACTTTATGCTTGTTTCGCCTAGCTACTATATTTAAACTTCAATTCCGACTTATTTTCTCAGCAGCACTTTTTAGTGCTTATTTGCGAGGGAAATAAATTCCCAATTTTTTCAACTTTTCTCCTCCTCTACTAAGACGACCATGGAATCGGAAAACGAATCCCTTCAGGACCACGATATGAGTTCAAATGCAAGTTCTTCTAGAGCCTCCACTCCATCCATACCTGAGCACTTCCACTCAGCATGCCTAAGACGAAAGCTCATTGAGCAAGAACTAAAGACTTACACCGACTCAATCGATCATACGGAAATCCTCATGAAAAATCTGGAAAGGCAAGGACTTCTGGACCATCCTATCTACACAAACCACCGCACCATGATCCACGGTCTCAGACGTCAAAGAGATCTACTATCTGGTGAGTACTCTCAATTAGCGCCTTGCGATGCTGCTGGTTGCCCCACTCATCACACCCCCCCATCCTCACCCACACGAAGCACAATTAAACGCAAAACGGACACGGACGGTTTTATAACCCCACCAAAAAACAAAACTAAACGTCAACTAAATCTCTCCACCACACTCAACATCCCATTACAAACTCAAAATAAATTTGCAGGCCTCGCCATTTCTGAAATTGAAAAGAATTCATCAATCTCTAAACCATCAGCCTCCCACACATACCCCACCTCTTCAAAAACTCCATCACAACAAATAGCAACAACCAAAAATCTTCCACCCCCAATTATGCTCAAGATCCACAAAAACTACCGAAATCAACTTAAAGAACTGACCTCAGCCATACCTAAACTTAGAACAAGACTTTCGGGAGAATACATAAAACTCTACACAGATACCTTCGAAGAATACCGGAAATTAGCTAAAACACTTGAAAATACTAACTATCAATATTACGTCATTCAACCGAAGGAAACAAGACCTATTAAAATAGTTTTTAAAGGACTTCCAAGAGATACCCCTATAACAGATATTGAAGAGGAACTTTCAGAAATGGGATTCACCTACTCAAAAGTAAACCAACTGATCCACCGCCGCACCAAACTTCCACTTCCGGTTTTTATGGTCACTCTGCCTAGGACAGAAAAGAATCAAAAAATCTACGAAATAAACAACATCTGCTACATGTCAATAACCGTTGATCAATACAAATCAAACCAAGTCACCCAATGTTTTAACTGCAATAATTTCCACCACTCATCTCAAAACTGCCATATGACTCCACGATGCATAAAGTGTTCCGGACCCCATCCAACCAGAGAATGCGAGATCCAAGGAAAAATCGAAGAAATCACCTGCATTAACTGCAACATCACCGGCCACGCAGCCTCCTATGGAGGTTGTAAAGCATTTCCTAAACCACCGAAAGGATCAGAAAGTAAATCTTCCAGCAATAAAGTAAAAGAAAATTTCACCTACGCAAATGCCCTCACTTCAAACCAACAGATGGCGCCACACCCTGAAGAAACTACTACTAAAATACCTGCACAAACCAAACCCAGAAGAAAACGCTCTGAAAATAATCCAATCAATGCTCTTCTCACCGCCATTGAACAACTTAAAGAACTTGCTGAGATTATCTCCCTCATCCCTGGACTGCTCACACTACTTCCAAAAATCAAATCTGCTAAATCCAACGAAAACAAAAAATTCGCCATTCTTGAAGCCATTATGAACAATAGTTTTGATGATTAATAGCCCAAACCTTAACTTTAACCCCCTGGGTCTAAGGATTTGCTCATGGAACGCCAACGGCGTGAAATCCAAAATAATAGAGCTTCGCGAATTCATTACCAAATATTCCCCCGATTTAATATTAATCCAAGAAACCCATCTTAAACCCAACCATAGCATTTTTATTCCAAATTACAATAATTACAGAAACGACAGAATCACAGAAGAAGCTGCTTCCGGTGGAACTATGATCTTAATTAAAAGAAACCTTAAACATCACTACCTACCTACCACACCGCACCAATGGATTGAATCTACCTCCATTGTTCTCACCCCGCCCAACCAAGATCCCATCACCATCTCGTCAATATATGTCCCCCCCCGCACTGATCCCCATCTTTTTACCATAGATATCGAAAATATTTTACAAACTAATAATAACTGCATTATTTTTGGAGATTTCAATGCTCATCACAATAACTGGAATTGCAATAGAAATAATACCAGAGGGAATCAGCTAAACCACTTTGCCAATCAAATTGATCTCAAAATTCTTTACCCCCCCACCCCCACTCGTTATGGTCACAACTCACACTCCACAATAGATATTGCCCTTATTAGAGAATTTCATCACCCTTACAAAATTACCTCCATCCCAGAACTCAGCTCGGATCATAACCCTGTCCTTCTCGAATTCACCTACAATATACCATATGAATTAAATAACAGATCCACCTACACTTGCTGGTCAGTTTTCACTACTCACTTACACAACACCACTAACTTTTTAAATATTGCAAATATCAATAACACCCAACAATTAGAAACAAGCATAAATTCCCTTACAGATAACATAATTAACTCACATAAACATGCATCAAAACCGGTCAAACACATAAGTAAAACTTTTACCCCTTCCCACATAAAAGAACTTATTAAAACTAAAAATAACCTTAGAAAACAATACCAACGCTCACTAAATCCATACATTAAAACTCTCGTCAACAGATTACAAAATAAAATTAAAAAAGAAATTCACAAATTCTCACAAAAAACATGGAATCTAAAACTTGAAGCACTAAACACACAAGACAACTCTCTTTGGAACACTACAAAATTTTTTAAAAATAAAAGATCCACAGTACCCACCCTTAACACTCAACACGGCACCGCTATTACAAACGAACAAAAAACTGAAACACTTGCCGACCAGCTTGAACTAAGTTTCCAAAACAATCCTACCACCGATCCATCTTTTGATAATAATGTCTCACTCACTATTCAAAATTTCCTCTCCTCCCCTCCGCCTCACGAACACACCACACCCACCACCCCACAAGACATCATAGATTTCATTAAAAAATTAAAAAACAAAAAAGCCCCAGGAAAAGACACCATTACTAACAAAATGTTAAAAAATCTCCCAATTAAAATTATTTTCCTACTAACTATCATTATTAATAAAATCCTCTTTTAATCATTTTCCTAAAACTTGGAAACTGCATATTCTATCCTAAACCTGAAAAGTGCATCCTCCCGATAGTTACAGACCCATCTCTCCCTCCCACCCTGGTAAATTAACTTAAATCTATCATACTTGAAAAATTAAAAACTTTTATAACCACTAATAATCTCAATAACCCCAATCAATTCGGTTTCACCCCCCAATTATCAACTCTTCATCCACTCCTCAAACTCACAGAAATTATCTCATCAGGATTCCAGAAAAAAAAATCCACCGGAGCAGTATTTTTAGACATCGCAAAAGCATTTGACAGAGTTTGGCTAAACGGACTAACATTCAAAATGATCAACGACAATTTTCCACCCCCCCTCATACTCCTCATCCACTCTTACTGTAATGAACGTTTTTTCCAGGTTAGAATTAATGACACCCTATCTACCGCACGTAAAATTAATTCTGGAGTAGCTCAAGGAAGTTTAATTGGCCCATTTTTATTTAATTACTACTTAAATGATATTCCAAATTACTCCCTTACAACACTAAATATGTACGCAGACGACACTGCTATTGTCGCTAAATTCAAAAATCCCAAAACTGTAACTTTTGCTCTCAATAAGCACCTTGTGCTACTCCAGGATTACTTCAAAAAATGGAAAATCAAAATTAATGTCGATAAATCCCAAGCTGTAATTTTTACAAAAAGAAAAACCAACCCTCCCCCACCCACCTTCTTCCAAAAACAAATTCCATGGGATACCTCCGCTAAATACCTAGGCCTCACTTTTGACAAACATCTAACCTGGAAAAAACACATCATCAACACAAGAGAAAAATTTCGAAGACTCTCACACAAAGTTTATCCGTTAATTAACAGGAAATCTACCATGAACCTCCAAAACAAACTCCTAATATACACAGCAATCATGAGACCAATTATCAGCTACGCAAGTCCAATATGGGCTTACTGCGCAAAATCCAATCTTAATATTCTTGAAACCTCCCAGAGCTCTACTATCAGGATGATCGCTAGGGCTTCCATGTATATGAAAAATAAAGAAATTTACAAAGCTTTACAACTTACTACATTCAAAAATCACATCCAAAAACTAGCTTCAAAATTTTTTAACTCCCTAGAAAACATTAACAACCCAAATATTCAGAATCTTGAGAATTATCAAATCACTCCTAATATTAAAAGACCCAGGGGAATCCTTTTTGATTATAACCCTCCTTAATTTCTTCCATTATAAAATTTTCAATTAATCCCGAATGAATAATAATTTACTACTACTAAAATTAGATGTAAACGAGCGCCAGCGAGTTTACACGCTTCTGCTCCGTATAAAATAATCTTGTTTAAATGAACAATTAGAAAATTCACCTTAGAGGTGGAGTGACAAGGCAAAAGAAAAAAAAAGTTTAAAATAAGGGTGTGACCAGCAGGAGTGAATACAGCAAGCTGCAATCAATCCTGTGATTCTCCCTCAGTCAGAGAAGGAGTAAGTGCAATTTTTTTTAACATATAAAGGATTTGATGTCAGAAGAACGGATTGATATGCAAAAGGAAAGGAACTATGGGGGCTTTAGAGGCTGTCTCCATTTTGTTGTCTTATATGCAAAGTTTTGTTTGTTGTTGATATCAGTGAAGATGGTTTGGGCTCTGATTAAGGGGTTGGCGTGATTTTCAATTGAGTGAAAAATATTTCTAGAAAGCTTAGTAATGAAGTTTTCTATTGGCTCTATTTGCAAGTCATTATGGATAACAGAGATTCTAACGTACCATGGAGCGTTCGTAATAATACGTAAGATTTTGTTTTGGATTATTTGAATATTTTTTAGGTGGGTCGGGGCTGCCGCTCCCCAAATAGTGGAGGCGTAGGTAATAACTGGGCGCAAAACCTGCTTATAGACAAGAACTTTGTTTTTAAGTGAAAGGGAGGAATATCTGCCAATCAATGAGATGCAGAGATGAATTTTATTCCAAAATTTATCCTTGAGAAATTTAATGTGTTTAGCATAAGTTAATTTTTGGTCGAGATGCAGGCCCAGATATTTAACCACCAATACCCAGTTGATATCTTCGTCGAAAAGGATTAAGTTGTTTGGGGGATTTTGTCTTCCTTTTTGAAAAAGGATGGCTTGCGATTTTTCCACATTAATTGCAATTCTCCAAAGGGTTAGCCAGTTCTCTAAGGAGTCCAGGTAGTTTTGCATGGTTTTTATGGTGTAACTGATGTTGTAGCCCTGGGCCAGCACCGCGGAATCATCCGCAAAGAGGCAAGTGCTAACACTGGCGTGGTGTGGAAAGTCATGCGTGTACAAATTGTACAAATGGGGCGAGAGGACCCCGCCTTGAGGGGTGCCCGCATGAATTTGGCCATGGCTGGAGTGAGTTTTGTTAATTCGAACGTTAAATGATCTATTTTTT